>JAPQRP010054060.1:0-25753 GCA_037367295.1 Apogon hyalosoma | reverse complement strand
TGATGCCCCCGCCCCCACCATTCATGGCCCCCATCCCTCCGCCCTCCCCTCAGTTGAGTCGAGGGGAGGCGCCTCTCTTCCAGAAGAAGAAGAAGACTATCCGTCTTTTCTGGAATGAGGTTCGTCCAGTGGACTGGCAATGTAAGAGCCATAAATTCTGTAAGGAGTCCCTGTGGTCCAAACTGGAGCCGATTAAACTGGACACGTCCAAGCTGGAGCAGCTGTTTGAGTCCAAATCCAAGGAGCTGCCTGTTACAAAGGTAATTCAGAGTTAGACTGCTGGTTCAATACATACAAGTGGTATGAATACATATAAATCTTAGTAAACCATAAGGCTTGTCTGTCTGACACTGTCTTTTTTTTATTTATTTATTATTATTATTTTATTGCTATACATGGCCCAAGTATCATCAATTTAGATGGTTAACCCCTCCTTAAAGTCTTCTCTACTCAAAAACAAGTATTTTTCAGTTAGTTTACTGTCATCTTTGATTTTCAGACCATAAAATATAACATTTAACCTCAAAATATAGACAGTTAAGCAAGAAAATAAGACAGTTAAGCCCATGCCATTTGTTTTGTTGACTTGTGTACTTATATTGTATCAGATGTTTCTAAAAATACTGAAAATAAGAGAAATATGTCCTTTTATTCCAAGTAATATCCCTATCCTATCCTATCCTATCCGGTCCTATCCGGTCCTATCCTGTCCTATTAACATTTATTATTATTTGTTGCTATTTCTTTCAAATTAAATGACCCAGGTCCTTCACTCTTTCTCTCTCCCACCTTTCCTATCTGTTTTTACTGTTCCTAATTAAGGTTTAAAATTAAAAAAATCAAATAAATTCTTATTGAAAAACATACTGAAAAGCTTAAATTTTATTTCAGTTGATCAATATGGTAAATCGTGTGTTCAGGCAGGTGTAATTTTACACATATATTGCTTCGTACATCTGTAAAACATCAGAAGTACTCAGCATAAATAACCTGATTTCTGTATTTCTTTTTGGAACTCTCACAGAAAGCAGCCGTTGACGGAAAACGGCAAGAAATCATAGTCCTGGACTCGAAACGAAGCAACGCTATTAACATTGGATTGACAGTTTTACCTCCTCCCCGAACTATCAAGACTGCTATCCTCAACTTTGACGAGTACGCACTGAACAAGGAAGGCATTGAGGTAAACTTTTCTTTTTTTTTTTTTACATTATGGCACTGTATAAGGTCTCAGCACAAATAAAAACCTTCAGAGCTCACAGGATAAACTTGACTGATGTTCACACAGCAAACTGAATACTGTGATTAATTCCCCCTTACATGAGAGATTTAACCCGTCTAGATGGAACTACCCACAAAGTTGACATGTAATTTTTTTTTTTGGCTGCCTGTCTGGCTTTTTGACTGATCTCACGTAATGAATCACAGCAGTGGTTAAACGTTAGTTCAACACGAATATTTTTGGTCATTTTTAAAAACCGTATAGACTTGTGAGGGACTTAGATCAGCAGATAGTGATTTATGTTGTATCCCTTTGGTATTATATAACCTGTAGTTTGCAGAGCTTCCTCTTAAGTTGTCTTCACCTTTTGTCTCTGGAAGTATTTAGAGCGAGACAACAAATATGAGGTTAAAAGTTCAGATGTCACACAAGTTTGTGAGAAAGCCGAGACATCGGAGATAAACACAGCTGGAAATGTCACAATCATTCTCCCTGACATATTATGCAAAGATTGTACAGAGGTACTAAAAAACTCCTGATGTCCTGACTTGATGAAATACTCCCATAAGCCGCTTCCTCTCTGCCTTTTCCCCTGCACTCATTTCTTTGTATCTCCACTAGAAAATCCTGACCATGATCCCTACAGAGGAGGAGAAGCAGAGAATCCAGGAGGCTCAGCTGGTCAACCCTGATATTCCCCTGGGGAGCGCAGAACAGTTCCTCCTCACCCTCTCGTCCATCACGGAGTTGTCTGCCCGTCTGCAGCTCTGGGCATTCAAGATGGACTATGAGATCATCGAGAAGGTCAGACGTAGTGCTGTTTGCTTTAATCATACGCACATGCATCACACTACACTTTCTGAAGTCAGTGACCTACTTTTCTTTGTTCATTTAGACTGAGAAAATTAGAGAAAATAAAGAACAATATAGAGAATCAGTTGTAGTTCTTTTTCAGTGTTTTCCTGTTGTTAGATGCATTTGTCCATATTATAACCTCATTTCGTATCATTTTGGCATCATTTAGTTAAGCCAAAAGACAAAATTCATGGTCATCACTTCATAACATGACCCATTTTTGCTCTTCTCAACACTTGTGCTGTTGGATCTGTTCAGTGTTAACTTAGCTTTGCAAAGTTTGTCACATTGGTCTCTTGTTTTACAAAATTATTTGTCGTACCCTGGTCTTAGACTGTTAGTTTGTTGTTCGCCAGAGGGCAAACCTATTGGTCAGTCTGTATGTCTGTTTGTCTGTATGCGCTCTAGCAGTCACATTTCAAGCATTATTGATATCAAACCATGACCAAATGATTAACTATATTCTCTAGTCAACCTGATTAATTTTTGCCCATAGTAGGCCAAAGTACAGCTGAGATAGAGGTCAAAGTTCAAAAATGGATATTTCGCCATAACTTCCGTCAAAATCATCGTATCGACTTCAAACCAAAGCCAAATTTTGCATTTTCCCATTCTACATCCATACATATGCATCTTGACGTCATAAGGGTCACGCCCTCCTTAGCGCCCCGGGGTAAATATCAGGGGGGCAGTAAACTCAGTTTTCTGAAATTTCAAATGGCTGTAATATCACCAATATTCATCTGATCATACCAAAATTTAACATGCAACATCTCTGTGCAAATTCCTTCTCATATGCCAAATTTAGCAACTCTAGGTTGCGTGACTTCCAGTTTCTATGGTAAAGTATATAAGATTAGTTTATCATTAATAGCTTCCATTCTGTTCATCGTAGCAATTTCAAACTAATGCCAAATTATTGGAGATTCAATTCTCTATCCATTAACTACCTCATTTGTTGTGTGTATGTAGATTTTGAGTTATTGGCATCTGAAGTGACCAGGGCTCAAGCACCTAATTTGCATATTCACAAAACAGCTTCTATCTTGAAAACAGACAGATATAGACTAACTTTGTATTATCGACTTATAGGGAGTCGGATATGGTCTTTCATTTGGTACCAATTTTGTTGATCTTCAATGACCTTGAAAGGTCAAACTCAAGGTCATGATTTTGAAAATACCCAATTTTTGACTATAACTCAATTACTCCCTCAATTTTGCAGATAGAGAAAAATGACAAGTATCAGGTTATAAAGCGTGAAAATATAGGCCAAAGTTCTCTTTCAAAGGCCTCCGGCAAACGCACTGCCTGTGGCAGTTTAATTTTAGATATTCACCATTTTAAATGCTTGCTCTTTGGATTGTGTTCTGATGTCTGACATTTGGTTTTGTTGAGTTTTTACCCCTCGGCCAAGGGTTATTGTAATTGTTTTGTTATCTGTCCATCTGTCTGTCTGTCCATCTGTCCATTCAATGACATAATCTCATTATCTGAAGAATGCATTGAGATATCTGCACCAAATTTATACTGTGGATGCATCTTGGCATGGAGCAGAAGCCTATAGGTGACCTTGACCTACTTTTGTCAAGGTCCAGTGACCTTGTGCAGTTATAATATCTGAGTATTTTCATATATAAATATGTATGTAATAAGTTTTACACATAGACAGTCTAATCTAAATTATAGGCCAGTAACTTTCAACAGAATCTTACACTATATTTGGCCGAGGGGTATTAAAATTGTGCAGCACGTTATGTTTGACCGATGTTCTAATCACGTAGATGTATAGAATGTGTATATTGCTGCAAGTGTTGCGTAGCATTACCATGGTAACACAGTTGGAACTGTGGCTGCCTCATACTGGGGGCAACTGGGCTTAAGTGTGTAAGCTGCTGTTGTTTCTTTTTTCCATCTGGTGTCATTAAGTCTTCTGTAAATTAATTCTTCATTGTTTTGTTTGACATTTGTGCATTTTCTCTCTTGCTGGGAATTCGATACGAAGACAGACGACACTGTCATTAAATATAAAGCTACAGTAGCAGCCCGTTAGCATGACACAAGACTGGAAATTGGAAACAGTAAGCTTGGATGTCTAAAAGTAACAAAATCCACAAGCAAGTGTCAAACAAGTCACAAGATTTAGTTAAATAAGGGTTTTGTGTTGGACTGTTTGATTTCCAGTTAAGTGGATTCTGGTGGTAGCGTCATATTTATAATACAAACTGTTAAAAGACGTATCGACCGTCTCATCTAACCCCCCCTCCATTATATGGGGAAAAATATTACGACACATCACACCTACAGCTTGTAGGAGTTTTGAAATAATATCATGATAAAAAAAATGTTGATGTCAATTATTTTCAATACTTCTTTTCTAAGTAAAAACAAACCTTGAAGTATTAAGTGTAGATGACCTGGAAAACAAAATTAACCCTCAAGACAAAAGAAAAAGGTTTATTGCAATGATATATTCTGTACTGTGTAAAAGCTGAAGTCCAACATTATGTTTGTTGGTTTAGTAAAGTTCTAATGATCACACATATGCATTTCTCAGTCTCTGTATTAAGATATGTATGTGGAATATGAACAGCAGTAAAAACAAAAGCTTCAAGGAAAAAACAGCCTCTATAAACCAATGTGGTAGTGTTTAGTGTGACTTAACATGTCTTTAACCCTTTTGTTCAGACAATATAAGATTTATTGCATTAATTTTCTGATATTTTACACCAGGTAAATAAAGACTTTATCCTTTAGAATCTGTTTAGTTTTTGTGTGTATTTTACGATTGTGCACATATTCCCTTTATTTTCCTGTTGTATCTGAAGAGAATGACAAATAAATATGTATCCTCATTTCAGCCTTAAAACCACAAAGCTAAAGGTGGCCTCAGACCTTTGCAAAGTAGTGTATATAACAATTAAAAATAATTATTTGATATTTGTCAGTATTGCTTTGTAGCCCAGATCCTTCTTAGCAATGAAACACATGAATTCAGTATCTGTCCATATAGTGTACATCATTTAGCATTTTTATGAAAGTTATTTTCAATCATAAAAGATCTTCACCCTTGGGCAAATGAGAAGAATTCACACACAAATACACAACCGGCAAGAATTGATGAAATGTGATGCAATCCCTTTACACAAACTTTTTCTTGAGCTGATTTATCTGCATCTCATATTCACTTCTACATTCATTCAGTCAGTTCAGCACCATTTCTAAACACGAGAGGCTTTGAAATGACACGCTCATCTCAGCTGCATTTTCTTGCTTTTTTAGGAAGTGGCTGAACCTCTTCAAGATCTGAAAGAAGGGATGGACCAGTTGGAGAAAAACAAGACGCTGCGTTACATCTTGACAACACTGTTGGCCATTGGCAACTTCCTCAACGGCACTAATGTGAGTTACTTTCAAAACTTATATGGTTTCGGGGTGTTTTTTTTTTTTTTTTCACTCCCTCTGTCTTACACTTAATTCCTCCACTTCCTCCCACGTCCCTGCCTCCCCTGCCAACATATTTATTTGGCGTGGATAACAGTGGACTCTGTGTGTGGAAGAATGTGCTGTGTGCTGCCTGACTGTCCTTCTACAGTGAAGGCCTCTGATACACTGTCTGAGATTTTAAAAAAAGAAGGAGGGGGGTTGCATCCGTGCCTCTGTTTTGTTTTCTTCTTTGTTTTTGCTTCACTTTGTGCTGTAGATTTCTGCGGCCGTGCATGTGCTCGTCTGTATTTGAACCTCTCGTCTTATGAGAGCCAAACATGCGAGAGGAAAACATAAGTCATCAACATCAAAACAAGTAGTTCCCATAAGTAACGTCTGCATTTATATTTTGCAGTAAGCCATTTAAAACTGGCAAAAGAACAAGGGAGATCCTGTCGGGATTATGTCTTTCATGGGTTTTTTAGCTGCACTGTGGTGAGCGGAACAATCGGTCGGGTCTGAAAGTAGATTGTGGTCTTTGATAATCACAGCCTAATGAATCTACGTATCGACTCCAAACTCTCCGTCGAGGCCCCTTTATTCATGGTGCCAAAGAGGAAATGTGCTGCAATTTAGTCTGCACTTGATTTCTGACTCGAGTTGTTTCCGTTTCACGTTCTGACCGTGTTGCTTTTTATGATGCATCTGCAGGCAAAGGGTTTTGAGCTGAATTACTTGGAGAAAGTTCCAGAGGTGAAGGACACAGTTCATAAACAGTCTCTGCTGCATCACGCCTGCGCCATCGTGGTTGAGAAGTTTCCCGACAGCACTGACCTCTACTCTGAGATCGGAGCGATCACCCGCCTCACCAAGGTCTGGAGGTTTAACACAGTTTTTGCATTGGTGTCAGTTCATGTATTTATTTGTATTTGCCACACACACTTTGGAGAAAGTGATCGAGACTGTGGTGGGTTTTACCGACAGGTGGACTTCGATCAGCTCCAAGACAATCTGGCCCAGATGGAACGAAGGTGCAAAGCATCATGGGATCACCTCAAGGTCATCGCAAAACATGAGATGAAACTAGCGCTGAAGCAAAAAATGTCAGACTTTCTGAAAGACTGTGCAGAGAGAATCATTATTCTGAAGATTGTACATCGAAGGATAATCAACAGGTATGTTCTCACATAAATTTTAGTAAGAAAATTTTAGTGAGAAGTAGATATTCAGTGTACAGTCTTAGAGAATAAAGAAAACAATATTCATATTTCAGATGCTGTAGTCAAGTCTTTTTGTTTACTTATTATTTTAAAGGGGTTCTCTATAGTATTGCTGTTTCAAAGTCTCACCAGCAGAGGGTAGTCATGTACCAGAACACACTTATGTTTACCAAAGAATCAGCGCTATATATCCACAGACTGAATCACACAGAATAAAGTATAAAACTCATTCTTTATCATCAAATTTTCTCCTTCAAACACAAACTTAAACCGGTTATTTTGACAGTCAGTAAAAATAACTGTCTTATAATCTTCACGCACTACGTCAGTTAATAGTTTACAAAACTGGCCCGCCAAAGGGTCCGATATGGCGCAGGGGATGAATTTGTGAAATGCAGAAATTACACTGACATATAAACACTCAAGGGTGTCAAAATTATTTTAGTTCAGGGGCCACATACAGCCCATGATTGCAAGTGGATTGAACCAGTAAAATACCACCATATTAACCTACAAATAATGACAACCAAATGTTTCTGTTTTAGTGTAAAAAAGGAAAATTATATGAAAATATTTAGATTTACAAACTACCCTTTCCCAAAAACTGTGTATAACCTGAACAAATATGAACCTGAAATGACTTAAGAAAAGTGCAACTCTAACAATACAGTTACTAAATGTTTTGTGCCTTTGTAGATCCACTGTGATCTGTAAGTTATAAAGCACATGTGTAAATGATAAATGAGGCATAAAATTGTCAAAACTGCTCTTTTTTTTCTTAAGGAATTTCTGGTTGTTCCTGTTATTCAGATTTCTTTTCACATATGTAGCTTGTAGAAACATTTTTATCATGTAATTTTACTTTTTTCACCCTAAAACACAGAGAAATGTTTGGAGTTAGCATTATTTATTTGTAAATATGTTAATATTTTACTGGTCTGACCTGTTTGAGATCATATTGGGCTGTATGTGCCCCCTAAACTAAAATGAAACCCCTGGTTTACATTATAGCTCTGTTAGTTTAGCTCTGTTTTTAGACGGAAAACAGCCGCAGTAAAACTACAAATCACCCGTTTTATGTACAGTTTGTGTTGTCAATAGCTGCACGAAATATGTTTGGAATCGTCCAAACAAGGTCAGAACTGTCACAGTTTAGTTTGAACCATGGATGAACAAATGGTGAACATAGCAAAGTTAATAACATCCCATAAAAACCTTCATAAACATCATAATCAAATTGTGATCATCACTCCATTCTTTTCATTTAGACCTGTGTCCAGTGGTGAAAAGAATAGTGCTTCTCCTTTTTTCACTGTCACCATCTTTGACTCTTCATGCTTGATACATATTTTATCACTAGTATTGATAACTATTAGTGTCATTTACTATGACTTGTCATATTAGTTCAAGGCCTTTTATGTGAAGTATTTTTACGATGACTCCCAAAGGATCTCAGTCAATTGATGAGATGTTTCACCGTTGCTTCACATCCACAGGTTTCATGCCTTTCTGCTCTTCCTGGGCCATCCAGTGTACGGCGTACGTGAGGTCAGCATTCATCGCTTTAGCAAAATCCTGAGTGAATTTGCCCTGGAGTATCGCACAACGAGGGAACGCGTGTTACAGCAGAAACAGAAGAGGGCCAACCACCGAGAGAGGAACAAGACCAGGGGAAAAATGATAACAGATGTAAGTGTTCTTCACCACAACATAGTCACACGGACACTTTTTCCATTTCCTGGTCTTCGTCTTAGTTTAGTTTGTACTTTCTCAGTTCAATACGAACAATCCCCAGACGCTGGTTACATCTTTAATCTGGTTAAAGCACCATATGTGGCCGTTCCATGAAGATACTGCATATATTCCTAATGACATCAACCTAGTTCTGTGGTATTCACATATATAGGTTACTGTAACAACAAACAGTGAGGTGTTTTTAGTGTATCCCATTCTGTAGCTGTGTCAGGCTACGAAAGGCCAGAGCAAACACCTCCCTGCATGATTAAAATCCCTTAAACCCAGAGGAGTCGGCTGCTCACAGTGGACTTCACAGCCAGCTTTGGCAGGGGCCCCTTACCTCTTCAAAGGGACCCTAATTCAATCACTGTGTGAAAATTCAAACCTCTGGATGTGTGTGAAGGAGAAATAACACGGCCCACATCTCAACCACACTCTTATAAAGATGTTAGGTCACATATTCTGTTTTGTTTCACAGTTTATGTTCAGTACGTATGACTTGGAATACATTCACTGAACAGTAGAGGAAAAAAGCTTTAGGACATGCTTAAAATTTTACACAATCTCAAACATTATCATGAAATATTTGCGAAAAAATCATCTTTGTCAGATAGACAAAAAAAATTTACATTTTTTATCGTTACCAAGAAAAAAATAACAAAACTTTGACAGGTGCAATGTGTCATGTCCTGGATGTGTTTCAAGGGCATTATATTTGTTCCAAAGGATTGAATTAGGAAAGAAATCTTTCAGGTTTTCAGCTCCTGATGCCTGGAACAAGCTTCAATCTGAGCTCCATCTACAAACACTGATTCCTTTGACTGATTTTAAAGATAGAGTGAAATCACTGGACTCAAGGCTGTTGGTCTGTAAATGTTTCAGTTGATTGTATGAGGGGTTTATTTTGTGTTTGCAGATGTTTTTATTAATGTAACTGTATTTATGTGACTGTGTCGCTGCCGTCTTGCCAGGCCTCCCTTGAAAAGAGAATGGGACCAACCTGGGTAAATAAAGGTTAAATAAAAAATTAAATCTCGCTGAAACATCCAGTATTGACCTTGACGAAACAGTGTGCAGTACTTAGCCGAGTTCAGACTTAAGAGTGATTCTTAATGCGGTATGTCACAAATGCATCCAAAAAGTTTTTTCTACTACTGTATGTCCATGGAAACTCCAGTGCAATTTGGATAATGTATATGTTTAAAGTACATTTGAAGGCCCACATGCCTTTTTATGGTTTCAGAATATGCACTAACCTCTGCTTTAAAAAAAAAAAAAAACTCTCAAGTATATGTTGATCAAGAGAAAAAAACAAGACCATAAAGTTGTCATAATGGAAATGAAAAGTCACCACTTGATAGCAGTACTGTACTCAACACACCTTATTTTCCATGTCCTTTATCTTTGTAGAGTGAGGATGACGATGACAGCGAGGTAGGCGGGTCAACTACGTGTGAAATCAAGTGCATGTGAAATCCTTTGTGTGACTTAATTCTGGATAAGAATGAGATGATGTAACATACAGTACATTCATCAGCGTATAAAGAAGACGAGTCATTAGTGAGACTGACAGGTTTGTTGTGTGTCTGTGACCCCACATGAATGAGGAAACGCAGCGGAGGCAGAAAAGACGCAGTTGCATGTCTGAAGACTGGGTGTTGAGTGAAACGCAATGGAAGGAGTTGCAGACACTTCCCGGTACAATTGAATGGACCTCAGGGAAACTATGGGTGCAGCTGTTAAACAAATATAACTTGCACGAAACACAAGGTGGATTTTTTTGTCTGTAACATTAACCTTATTCTACTGAATTAATGTGAGCGCAGGCTAGAAAAGGCTGTGTGATGTTAACTCCTAAAACACTAACTGCGCAGGAGAATGGCCTTTAAATGCAGCGTCACATTATTTAATCCTCTCCCTCGTCCTTACAGAGTGGTAAATTTGGTGGAGGTCCATCGGATGCACAGGAGAGCCAGCCTCAGGGTATCCAGTACGCTGAGGACGCTGCTGAACACGAGAACATGAAGGCTGTACTGAAAACCAGCCTGCAAAGTGGGGACAGTTCCACGTCCACAGTGCCGGGCCTCCGGACACGAACCAGAGCCGGCGGCGTACGAGGTCAGCACCATTAATGCATTATACTGTTTCACAGCTTTTCTGTTAAAGGAGTGATATTTAGGGTTTTTTTTTTTTAAGGAATTATGCATTTTAAAACATTTTCCGGTGGTCTACATAAACTGTAAATGCTCTGCTTGGGTCTGAATTCTTCATTAATTCAACTCCACAGGTCCATCTTCAACCCTATTTCTGAGTAATGACACCAGAAAGGTCACTTTGAGCTCTGGCCCTTAAATGCAAATGCCCCACCCCCTCCAGGTTGTTGGCTGTGCTGCTCTGTCCCATTCAACCAACAGCCAAACACGTTAGGTAATCGGCTCGAAGTTTGGGTATATTTTCAGTGTAAACTACAACCGCTGCTGCTGCTGACAATTATGTCGTACTCGGAGAAATGTTCGTCGGAAGTCTTGACCTTATGTGTGCAAATGTAGTGATGTAACTAGTTATAGACGTAACAAATTGAGAAGGAATTCAAATGGGTTGTAGAAATCCACTCGGTTTTTGCCTAAATGAATATAAAGATAGCTTTGCAGCACCTGGAGGGTTCAAATTCAAACTTTATGAACTATTAGGGTCCAAATACACAAATAAATGTACCAAAGACTAATGAAAGTGGGTTTAGATAAATATGACCCTTTAATATCCAACATGGGAGGGTTAGTATAGGTAATGAAAGACTGGAAGAAAAAGTAGGTCAAAACATAAGTTTAACTGAAAAAAGATTCAACAGGGTCAGTCCATGTGAAATAACCACAGGTCATCCAACTGACCATCTCAGATTTACTTCACACTTTTCAGAAAATAATGTTCCATCTTTTTACACGCCGTACATAAACATCAGCTTTATATCTTTGAGATTTTGCAGCCTTGAATATTGATGCGAACGTAAAAACAAGTGAGAACAAGAGAAAAAGATGCTCATTTCAAGAAGTCGTGAAAGATACAGTATGTTATCAGGAGAGCTTGTTTTTAAAGAGTATCCATGGTTACGTACTTGCCAAATTACAGCTTGTTGAAAAATATGGGAAAATATGCCATTTGTGCTTCAGAGTAATTTTAGTGCAATTCATCTCCATGTTGACGCATCAGATCTTTGGCATTTTAATATTCATCTCTCGTGTTGTCATACTGTGTTGAATTTTCTGATTTATGAGGCATTTAATAATGAAAAAGAAATATTAAATACATATTGCTCATGTATGACATCTACCATTAAAAGTTTTATCACTGCAAAAAGCTTGTCTGCCTCAATATATGCACAAAATATGAAGTTGTATCTGTAACGAAACGTCATGAAGTGAAGGTTAATTAGAATGTCAGTCATACCACGCTAGGTACAGGTGGAGATGGAAAAAAATGGCACTGGATTGAATGTGTGGGTAAATATAATGAAGTGTTCGCGGTGTGCAAATTTAAATGAGTGAAATGATGAGCAATTTATTTGATATCCTGTATTTTTTTCATATACCGTTTAGCTTCCATGCCATACCTGACAAACTAAAACTGATACTAAACTGAAATACATGCTGAACTAAAGCAAGGCAGTTCCACAAATTAAAAATATGAATGTAGTTATGCATTTAGAAAAAGAATAAAAAGTATATTGAAATCAAAAAACAAACTCAAGACAATGTAAAAGTTTTTTTTTCAGTCAAAAATGAAAAAAATATTGAAGAACTCAGCTAATTTTCCTCAAAACAAATGACAAGAAATCCAAATGGAAAAATGGTCCCCCTTTTTTTTATTGTTTGAAGTAATGAGTGAATAAACTGAACATGCGCCAGAGAAGTGAACACAGGCCCATGGTAATAAAACCTACAAAGATAGAATCTATAAAAATGTAGAGTGATGTTAACAAGGACTTCAAACAGGGTAGAAGAGATAGGATATGTAAAAAAAACAAAACAAAACAAAAACTCTGACATTGAATTATACTCTTCAATCCACTGAGGTTTGATTGTAATGCCAAACAGTTATTCTACATTACTGCTGTTTCATCGCCCGCTCTGACCTTTTAGGGCGTGTTCCGCCGTGGTGCACCGCCAACGACGACCCGGTGAACTGCACGGACGACACCGCCGATGAGATTATGGAGAGAATCGTTCGGTCGGCCACTCAGGGGCCCGGCCCGCGAACGCAGCCTCGAGAAAGGAGGCGCTCCAGAGCCAACCGCAAATCATGTGAGTCATGAAAAACAATCGGCCTCAAAACACAACTCATGATCGTAATAGCGTCAGCTGACGATCACCGGTCGACAGCTCTGTTATCTGAATCGGACGCTGTTTTTCTTGCACAGTGAGGAGGACGTTGAAGAGCGGTTTGACGACGGAGGAGGCCAACGCTCTAGGCTTGTCCAGTGGGTCTGAGATGCAGGTTTGATCTGGATCTGGACATGAAGATGTGTGACGGCCCTTTCACTGCCCCCATCCAACACGCTCCAGCTTTGGCACCCAATGACCCCAGCTTTGACGAGTTGATCTCATCTCTCATGCATAATGTTTACACAGGCTCGACATTAAATGCAAATCGGAAAGACTGGACGAGACGGGCAAAGAGCAGAAAACAGAGCGCCGCCCTTAAACCACTAAGCTTTGCTATTGCTGGATAAACATCAACCTGCGCTCACATAGCTTTCTCACAATCATCCTTTGAACGTGACATGGCAGGAAAGCCCACGTGCTGAGGTGTTTTTCAAGGCCAAGGGCATCAAAATGGTTGCATCTGCCTCGACTGGAACGTACGCAGCCTGGTCCGGGTAGTCATCCCTGCAGTTTTAGGGACAAATCAAGACGTTTTCATCTATTGAATAGATGCTTTGGGCGGAGGAGTTTTCTGTTATGTACTACTGTGGTAGTTTTGTGTTTCTGTTCATTTTGCTCATGAAGGTGCTCACATAAGGAACAAGTGCACTGGATATAAACATTGGGTATCAATGGAATGTGAAATCCTTGACACTGATAAACCACTTTGACATCCAAATCAGTTTAACCAGCAATTCAATTCAATAGTAGCACAGTTTTTCATGACGTCCAATCTGATCGAAGTGCACAGATTCAGAGCAGGCGTTAGTGCAAGGAATATAGAAAACAGAAGTATTTAAAGAATAAAGAATGGTTACTGCATCATGATCCGACTAATACTCATCATGCAAACCTTTTCAGCTGAAGCAAATGTAGACATGTAGCATTACATGACTTAATCTCACTGATGCAGATTGGACTCGGCGTTTTAATTAGTCGGAGACAGCAGGCACAACATTTCAGACGAGCAATCTTCATAAAGTTATTTTTTAGAAACTATGAGCTGCACATTTCAGAGTGCCTTTTAGAGACAGTTATTTATTAAGATGTTTTCAGGGACATATAATCACGAAAATGTTACAACAGATGTGCAGTCTGCGAGGGCTGAGGATAATACTGCAATGTGCATCATTCACGAGCTGTGATTTTATTTTTAACCAGTGTTTTTAAAACTTGTCCTGATGACATTTCTGTTTCCTCTTCTGTTTTTATCATGTTATGTCTTGGATCAAAATAGTTTATAAAGATAGCTTTAAAGTATTTATGACAACTCAAGAGTCTGGGTATGCACATTAGCTCTATCCTGTTGCCTTACTGTAGAATATGGACATGCGTTGTTCCACTCATGGTAAAAATGTACCAGTTTAAAATAGGTCAGGCCAAATTAATGTGCAGTTTAACTGGCATCACTGGAGATCCTGTCATTTAAAGGACATATATAGTATTCCTTCTTTCTTCAACTTTGAATGTGAACATCAGGGGTTACATGATTATTAGTAACATGCACATAAAATCTCCGTCATTTACCCATTTTTAAAACAATTAAGCATTGAAGTGAAAAAGCTGCGCCCACAGTTGAACTTTTGATAATATAGGTCTTGTTTTTTTAAACTGTTGTTGAGCTCATTTAGCCATAATCTGGAATGGCCTTGGCTAAATTACAAAATGTGATGAAAACAAGGAGCATTATGAGGCTATGTACAAAACCACACCAGCAGTTCAATGTCTTTTTTTTTTTCCTGTTTTTAAATTTACTGAAAATTACTCAGCACCTTAGAGTCAATGTGTAGCATGCAAGTTTTAGCCGAATAAAAGTAGAACTGAAGTTTTTTTTGTTTTTGTTTTTGTTTTTTTTGGGGGGGGGCTAGATTGTACTTTTGTCAAAAACAAGACAGAATAGATGTGTAAAGTAATAGGGGAATGCTGTAAAATGATGTACATGTCACTTCAATGTCTATATGTTTTTTTTTTTTGCTCCATGTGTAGAATAGTGTATTATATACTGAAAGCAGTATTATTCTAAACCTAATTTAAGCACGGTTTGATGAGGAATCACTTAGGCTTGAATCAGAGGGAGGTTCGGTTTGATTGTGAAAACTGTGGGCTTTGTGTGCGTTATTAAACTTTTTCCTTCACAGACTGTCAAGTGATAAAGTGTGGAAAAAAAAAGAAAACATGCAGCAATCAAATTTACCAGCTAGTCCTGTGGAATCCCCGTTGAAGCCTTGAATCTCATTGCACTCGATGTTTTATTTTAATTTAACGTTAGCCCTCGACACGCATCGCCGCCTGTGCCATAAGATCACTGTGGAACTTGGGACACAAGCGCTGCTCGACCGAGGCTTTGATTGCGTCTACGCCCACCACAAAAACTATGTTAACGACTACAATAAAAAGGCTCATATGATTTATCAGCTCTCCGTTTGTTTTGCTTTGTTCAGATGGACGCAGTGAAGGAAATGTGATGGTGAAGATAAGCAAACGGCAAAAAAAAAAAAAAAAAAGCCAAAAGGAAAACTTAAGCCTCTTTATTTTTAGTCCATACAACCCATGCTTCAAGTCACTTGATGTTCAAGAGCATTTTGAGGCCGATGAGAGGTTTATCGATGCAGCTCATCTCGTGTTGACACGCGGCCGTCATACAGACCTCATTTGGTCTTGTTAAAATTCCTATTTGTCCACAGGTGTTATGGATCTAAATGTGATTACACTTTGCCTTTAATAAATTGCAGAGACATAACAATGAACAAGACAGCTACCTAAAAAAAAAAAAAAAAAAAAAAAAATGGGGGGGGGGGCAAAGGTAGGAAATAAAACTGAGCTTTAAAAAAAAAAAAAAGCACACAAAAAAAAACAGCTGAAACTGTCTCAGCAAATCCAGTGCAACCCAAGACATGTTCTGCTTTATTCTAGCTAAAAAAAAAAAAAAAAAAAAGGGCAAGAATTATATAATTTTTTTTATCTCCTAATCGTAATTCAGATTTTTCAATATACATTTTCCCTGAACAATTACTTTTGCACAGTACCTTAGAATTGTATAGATAAATTAACAACTGGAGTATTCCCTTTCCACCAGACAAGATTTACTTTTTAAAACCCCTGAATGACTGACAGGCAGAAAGCTCTTTACATTTTATATTGCTACATTTTTTAACAAAGATTAACAAAGGGATTTTCATTTTTGCATATTTCTTAGGTTTCTGGTTTCATGTGCGTCTGCACAAAAAAAAAAAAGTCAAATTATCTCTCTTGAAATAGCACCAAAAGACAAACACCTGACCATGTAGCAGTCAGGTATATGTTCAAAGTATGTTTTAAAAATAGTACATAGCAAGTGTGCAGTGCAGTCTAATCGTTAACCACAATGTGATTAGATTTATAAAATGGCAAAGAAGTAAACAACACTAACTGTATATAACCAGACAGATAAAGCTGATCCTCAATCAATGCAAACGCATCAGAGCTGGTAGACCGACTTGTCTTCGGTCACAGGTCTGTTAGGATGTTTCTTTTGTTTATATCCTGATGATGGATCCAAGTCTGCTCTGAGCTGCTGCTGGACTCGGGTTCCAGCAAATGTTTGGTAAAGTCGGATAATTTTAAATCTGGTTTCAATTGAAAAGTATAAAGACTACGTTCTTAATGTGTACTCGTTACCCAGGTTGCCTTCTGCTTTAAAAAATAGATTTATGGAGAAACAACTGAAGCTCAATAATTGAGGTGTCTAAAAAATGTTTTATAAAAATGCATTTCCAAATTCTAGCTCCTGTGAGAGATATTTGTAAATGTTGACAGTTTTAAAAATACTTTAGTAACCGCAGTTACTTGTGAAGTTAATTCAGCATATAGCACCAGCTTGTAGATCATGCCAAGCCTTGGGTTTGGTCTAAAGAGCAAATCTGTGATACACTAAGAAAGTGTAACCCAGACAGCAGTGAGACAAATTGACAAATCTTCAAAGAACTTAAAGTGCCACTCCAGTCCCACTCCAGCTTCCCAGACTTCAGCCATCTAACCTAACCACAGTACACATTTTGTTTCTAAGACAACTGATGGGGAGCTTCAAGCATTTCCATTAGGAAAGTGTCAATAGGTGTGTCACCGATCAGCTTGAAGAAGAAAAGATGCTCCAAGCACTTCAAGCCAATGGAACGCAGTGCAGGCAGTCGAAGGAGGAGCTTAGCAAACCTGCAACGACAAGAGAAGATTTCGATCAGAAGATACTGTTGAGTGATGTCTAACGATACAGAAGAGGAGATAGAATGACTGACCTTCCCTGCTGCTCTGGGTATTTCTGTTTGCAGTAGGCTTCCAATGATGCATAGACTTTTTCTCTGAGGAGCTCCACCTCGCTAGTGTTGGAGAGTCCTTTAGCATCTGCAGAAAACACATTAGTATGAACACCCACAGCTATGTCCTCCCATTTGGCTTTATTAAGAATGTGACATTTTACCGTGACGAACCTGGGTTGAAGAGGACGATGGCTCGGAGGCAGCCCAGCTCTGTCTTGTCCATTTGCATATCTCTCATTTTATTGACAAGCTCAGTAAGAACCCTAAATAATGACAAAGATTTTAATAAGTGAACAACACAAAAAAGACCAATCCTCAAGTCAACTGGGACTTATTCTTTAAATTTAAGGGGTAATATTACCTGTCGAATATGGCACCAACTTCTGCGCTCTGCACACTCTCCCTGTGCATAAAAAAAGATTTTGCAACAGTAAGAAGGTTAAGATTAACTCCACTTACAGTTGAAGTCAAGGCCAGTTTCTCTGTTGATGTACCTGTCAAAAATGGCTCCAACTCCTGCACTGTGTGCATTGTCCCGCTGAAGCTCAGAGGCCAGAAGAACTCCATCCTTCAAAGCGATTGAGCGATGGGAGAAGGAGGCAATGAGGAGCTCATTCCACCCTGGCACATTAAAATATGAGGCAAAACAGATGAGTGATGATTGAACTAAGAGCAGTAACACTTAGATTTAACCCATAAAGACCCAGTGCTACTTCAGTGGCTCACAAATTAATTTTTCTCTATTCAACCTTTCTTAAGGGATTTATTATCATTTATTATCCTATTATCTTCTGTATTTAGCATTTTTCAATGGAAATCAGGTATGTTCCTATATTTCATTTACTGATCATGTAGAAAAAAAGATCGGATTAAACTTCATTGAAAACTGAAGATAAAGTGACTTTCAGCAAAGATATCCATGCCTCAACACAAAAATAAGTGTCTACAATCACTGTCATTTGTCAAACTACATGGGTTTTTATTGGTGAATCAATGTTTCAGACACTGACACTGTTTCCACATTCACAATAGAGACTCTGAACATCCAAATGGGTCCTATTTGATGACCATGAAAAGATGACAAAACTGCATTTTAGCTCAATCATTTACATATATTGATAGGATTACTGGTTCAACAGTTATTAAATTTAGATCAGTAGATGTTTTTTGTTGCCAACAACTGTTTGGGTCTTTGCGGGTTAAAAGGTAGGCAAGTTATAAATGAAGAGAAAGATACTAGCTTTATTGATACATGTTGAGAACTACAACAATCAAAATGAAAAAAACAAAACAAAACACTAGGACACGTGTGGACTGAAACCAGCTAAATAAAACCATTACCATACAGATAAGACACAGGTACCATGAGACCTCCTGTTCCCTATCAACCCCTAACACACCAAGTCTCACTCTCATGTTACACCTACACACAATTCCCTTTGAAACGCTTTAACAAACTCGTCATTATTTGGAGTTTTCCCTTGTCGACTGCCATAAGGCAATACTTGCACCTCAAATCTCTCTGGGCCTCATCACCAATCAGAGTAACTACAGTAAACATCACTAGTTACAGATCAAAGTTTCAAGTCTTCACTCTACTGCAGCCCAGTAACTAGTCAGTTTCAGTTTATTTTGAATATGCAATAAAAGTAAACAAAATAATCATACATTAGTGGCTATAAATAAAAACAGATTTCAAGAAAACATGAAAATTTATAACAACATATGATCTGAATCACATATTCAAAAAGGAGTGATCCCACCCCTTCTCCACACAAGTCAATTATTTAGCTTCTACTAGTATAAATCTGTATGTAAAATGTATTCCCTTGGATGTTTTTGCATTTTGTTAATTACAATTGTAATTTTTCACAAAAATACACATACCTGTCCCACATACATACACACATCTATACAGACATACAAAAAATAAATAAATACATTATTGAAGATAACATAACATGAATAAATAACAATAATGTATAAAATAAAAAAGAAAATCAAATAAAAGAAACAAAAAAAACAACAAAAACAAACTGAATTACAAACATGCACTACTTTATAGTGGAAAAAATATGCTGCACTATGTACTTCCACATATGATTTGAGGTAAATGTCTTTGAGGCTTTACACTTCATGACTAATCTTTAGCTCAAACGTGGAAGTGGAACGCTGACAACACACTGGGAAAGCTCCACCACTACTTGTGTAATCGACAGCAGTGACACACTGAAAACCTCAACAAAACATATTGGTCGCTCTGCCAACCTTATCAACATTATAGGCCTTAGCCTTGGTCTCAGTCGTCCTCAAGTGATTATTGCAATTGTTGTTGTGAAGTGTGTTTATTCAGACATGACTGCGTGGTCTTTTTCTTACCTGCACGCAGAAGGATGACCTGATCATCAAGGGGCAGTTCACAAAAATGGGGGATTCTCTTCGCCCACTCAACCAAAGCAAACAGTTGTTTGTCTGCAGTCTGACAGATGTTGGTAACTGCATCCTGGGGCTACGACCAAATGAGTACAGTGTCATATTAAAAAAACTACTCCTGGATTTTATTCTATGGCACAGATCCAAAAAATCCATCATTCTGCAGTCAAGTTACTTATAGAAATCTTTTGACTGCACTCACAGAGTTTCCTGCAGAGCCTGAATCTGTGTGAAGCTCGGTCTTTTGCTCCACAGCCGTCTCTGCCTCTAAGATCTTCTCTACTGGCATCTCTTCATTTACTCCGACGCTGAACTCCAGCTCTCCCTCACGTTCTCGGTTCCTCTGGCGTTCCTCCTGGACCGCTGTGGAGGAAGGAATGGAAAGAACGGGTAGAACCCAAGAATGAAAGACAGTTTGGGGGAAAAAAAAAGTTAAAATTTGGGTCAGAAAGATTTTGTTAATGCACAAAAAGTCTCAACCTCTGTAGGGAATTGCTCTAAAATGAAAACCAACCATCTTGTCAAAACATGCCTACAAACTCTGTATTCAGTAATTTGTAACTGAAATGAAAACATAAAAATCTCTTTAGGAGATATCCTGAGGTTTGACATTTAAACGAGATTCAAATTATGGTACTTGTTTCTCAGTGTATCTCTACCTTTGTTGAGTTTATTTCCATAATTAACAGAGCCACAAGCACCTGAACTTGTTATCTGCCCGAGTTTCATCATGATCATGCTCTGTTATTCTGAAGTTACATACGGCAAATCAGCTTAATGTTTCTCTCTAAATGTTAGAGAGAATAACAATGCATTTACAAACTCAATAAATTTTACCCTTCCTGAAGCCCTGTCCTAACTAGCCCAGGGTTACATGAGGACAACTGCTACAAATACTAATGTTGGTCTAATGAAAGTCATTACATCAATGGGGGGGACTATATTGTCCACAAAAACCCAGTAAAAAGGGACTGTTGTGGGGACAATCACAATATTCTCTAAGTAGAACAAAAGGCATAAACAGAACTGTATAAACTGATGATGCTGGTACAGATAAAATTACAGCCATAAGAAATTTGAATGAAAACACACTTGTACTGGTAATAAAGATAATCTATCATATTCTCACTTCTACACTTCATGACAAACATGGCACTATTGCCATATCTGCTGCTATTATTGCCAAATCTGCTATTTTGCCCCATTATGCACCTCACCTCAAAACCATTATTGTATTGCACTACCACCACTATTGTAAATAGATTTAATATTTACCTTTATATTGTATTATAGTTTATCTTTTATATCATTAATTCTTATTTTATTTTTACCGCTTTGAAAACAAAATGCATGACACTAACAAGGTGAGAGAGAAACAGCATCTCAATTCTCTGTATGTCCTGTGCATCTAGGGAACTGACAATAAAAAATCTTTCAATGTAAAGGAAATGTCAAGGAATGAACAACAACAAAAAATACTGTTGAAACCTTTAGCTCAGTTCTAATCTGACATCCACCCTCACCCGTCATGATAACCACATACATCACAATACATCAATATATGAATTACTTGTTGTTGAACCTACAATTCATACCTTCCCTCTTCATGCCCATGGCAAGGCACTTCTGGTAGCGGCAGTACTGGCAGCGATTGCGCTGGCGTTTGTCAACCAGGCACTCTTTATTATCCCTGCAGGTATAGCTCAGGTCTTTGCGCACAGTTCGTTTGAAGAAACCTTTGCAACCCTCACAGCTGTACACCCCATAGTGTTTGCCTGTATGTTACATAAATTTTAAAAAATTCAGTTGGGAAAATTGAGCAAAGTCAACACATCAAACTGACACAGAGTTTTACATTTCCGCGGACAACAGTGTCAACTTTCTGTCTTCATACGATGTTTAACATCTGCTAATACTGCTTTTAGCAAATTCACTCACCAGAGGAGCGGTCTCCACAGATAACACAGAGGCGTTTCTGAGACACCATTATTCCAGGACTGTGAGCTGGCATGGGACGCAGGCCAAATGGAGGCTTGACATCTTCGGAGCTGCTGATGGAGTGCATCCCTGATACAGGTGCTGAAGAGCTAATCTGGATTTACAGCGGGGCCAAACAAGATCATTAAAACACCTTTAGTTGTTGACTGAATGTCATTTTAACTAAAACTTTACTAGTTTAACACACTAAACAGTTACTGGTAAACACTGCTTCTGGCCAAATTATCAATATGTACAAAAAGAGCATATAAACTAGAATTTTAAAAAATATTGCTGAGGTTTTAGATTTTCTAAGACAGCTCAAGCAGGCAGCTAAACTTACAAAAGAGTCAGTACTCACATCATCTATACTTCATTAATACATTTGTGCGCACATAACAACAAAATTAAATGATTATTACAGCTCCAAATGAGGCCAATTTATTTACATATGCATGAAAACCTCTAAGGAATAAAGTACCAGGTTCTGGTAGTTGGGAAATACCTGGATGTTGCTGATGGGTCCAAATCCCAGAGATGGTGAGACTAAGGGGGAGTTGAGTGATGGGCTAATAACTGTGAAAGGAGAACCCAGGACGTTGGTGGGGCTGTTGGACGCTGAGCTGTTGGGCTGCTGTGTGGACATGGCTATTACACTACCCAGTAAAAAGGATGATGTCCCGGCTGCAGGATGTCAGTCTGTGGGTGACAAAAACAATTAGGACACAAACACCATCCTGCAGCCTTTTAACCTCTGCAACAACTATTGGACAATCAACTCAACATGGGAAATCAAAATAATCTGTTACAGATGACTCTAGTTTGAGTGTTTCTAGTTTAACTATCATGCGAAATCTACGTAACGCTTTTTTTTTTTTTTTTTTTTTTTTGCGGACAAAGATTAAATTTAGGGTTAACGTTGACCTTAAACAACAAAGTTCATTTCCTGCTTACCGACACGGTCATTTAAAACCCCAAATCCAATTATTTCATCCATTATGATACAACCACACTGAGCTTTACAACGATAAATTCACTCAAATCAAAAATTTGACATAATGTTTATCACAGAGACAAAAACGTTACCAAAATAAATCTAACGTACACTGAAAAAATATTAGCGGGTATGGCAATAACGTTACACGTTTGCTAACGACATGCAGCCAGGCTAACTCCAACTTTATTCCGTAGATAGCAGTAGCTAATGCTCCACCTCAAAAACATTACGTATTGTTTTCAATAAAATATCTAGCACTGCAATGCATGTAACTAATGGTGCGCTGCATTTACTATTACAGATAGCTAATTAAAGCTAACGATGATCATATAAACGAGTGGAGCGATTAAGCTAGGATACATTAGCTAACGTTAGCTTTGCTTGCCAGACTTCTAGCCGATGATATAACAGAGCACGACGACGGATTAAAACACTCTCAATTAACCAATACCACACGTGAAGCTTGACGACTCCACTTTTAATGAAATGTTAAAATAATTCCACGCAATTATCAATGTTTTCTTGTCAGCTGCGATTACCTTGTTAGCTTCATTTACTCCTAACTTGGCTAATTTGGCTAGTGTTAGCTAGCTAAACGCACGGGTAAGGTCGATAGTCTGTGAAGGCTTTTGTTGACAAGATAGCTAACGCTGGATATTGCTATAACATAGTACTTACCAGACACACCTTAGACGCATTGTTGAAAACCACTTTACTATAAGCTTCTGGTTATTTTCCCACCCGTCCCAGACAGCCAGCGGGCCGACGCTCAGATCCAGTTTACTTCAACTTGACGCTGTTGTTGTTTACAGGCCATGATGGCTCAGAGCCAGGATCCCTAGAGCCAAAATGTCTCATGGGACCACCCATAACAGCACAGTCATATGACCACCCCCCCAATCCACGACTCAACCATTACACTATATTCAATCATTTTATTATTCACCGACTTTACATTAAAAACGCGAACTGTTATGAAACTATTATGAAAGACACCGACCTTCTAAAATAATCTGCAAAAACACAACATCACACATTAGGGATAACAGGGAGTGATCCATTCAAGGGGAAATAATAGGAGTAAATGACACAACAAAAGGAATTAAATGACACAGAAAATATGTCATACTTTGACACAGCCTAAAAAAAAAATACTGTACAATTTAATTATACTTTTTCATGATGTAGTGGTGAGTGAAAATTTAATGAACTCTAACTAAAATATGAAATTAGATGATAAAACAATATGGATAGTCTCATCTAAAAGGAAGGCCGGGATGTTTTTGCCTTTAACAGGAGGGTATTCACAGAATATTTGCAACTTGTTCTTGTTATGTTGTTGTGTTAGGCTGTATAATATTCCATTATCTAAAATACATTAAAAACTATAGTGTGGCCAAGAATCAGGCTACCAACAGCGATGTAAATTAATCTGACATCTTTCTATCTCTCTGCAAAGTAAAATGCAAAACTTGTTTTGCCTATTCATATGTGCACTAACTGTAACTGTTTTACAATTTTATCTGTCTGAAATGTATTTATGCTTCACATATTAGAGAAAACCTCACATTTTCCCCTTTTCCCTAAACATATCTAGAGAAGGAGTATTTGTTCATGTGATGGTGATGGACATTTGTCTCCTGTTATCAATGGGAGGATCCACAGATTCACTTATCAACAGTACACATTAATGTCTGAGACTGGTGTCTGATAAAACATACTCTTATCTCAGCATTAGCATTGCTTTTCAAAATGGGCCAGGTGAGACATGGGAAAGGGCTCTATTGGACAAAAAACACGTTTACCTTCATTCCATACCAAGCATGTCACAGGTGCTAGCACCTTTCCAAGCTGAGAATCCCATATACAATATTGCCAAATATGTAGATCATGATATTGTCAGAAAATGCATAAACAGTATTTTCATAAACAAATCAAGTGCATGATGTTGCATATCGGTGATCATTGACATTTACAGCAGGTATTATTCCAGGTAATGTCATTTCCTCTTACCACACCAGGAGTCAGAGTACTGAGTGCACGTGACAGAGAAACTTGAAAAACTGCTTTATCTACAGTTGCTCATGAAGAAACCAAGTGGCATTCTTACTCTGCACACTGTGCTGTTCACAGACTCTTTTGCTAACACTAGAAACTACAACAGGTTATACAAGCTCAGTAAATTAGATTAATCACAGATGCATCATGATGAAAATCCCTTTGATTTTTTCTCTCCTATTTATCTCAGGTTTGTAACTATTTTTCTATTCTTCATGGTTGTACAAATATATTTTTGTTATGTGATATGTATAATGTATTGTGTAGTGTAAATGTTAATGGCTGTTTGGAACAATGCTGACTATAACACTACTTCCAATTCCACAGGATTTTGCTACTTCACTTTGTGCTCTTCAGATTTTCACCTCATTAAACGTTCTATGAACTATGAAGAGGCAAAAAACTACTGCAGAAACACATTTAAGGATTTAGCTTCAGTCCACAACTTAACAGACATGAATAACTTGATAAATGTAGTGTCAAACAACTCTCAAAGAGCCTGGATAGGACTGGAGGTAGCTGATGTACGGACATGGCATTGGTCTCGGCCAGATCAGAAGCTGGATTTCTTGAACTGGAGGGAAGGAGAACCAAAAGTAAATGATGAAGATAAATGTGGAGCGATGGGTGAAGATGGCAAGTGGTTTGAAAGTGACTGCGGTGCTCAAAGAAGTTTTGTTTGTCACAGTAAGTCAAGTAATATCACAATATACTAGAGCTGAAACTATCAATTATTACCCCACCCCCCAAAGGGGAGGCAAGGGGAATTGTTTTTGGTTCGGTTTGTTTGTTTCTTTGTTTGTTAACACTCTAGAAGCAAAACTATTGGTTGAATTCATACCAAATTGGGCTTATAGATTCCCAATGACCCAGAATAGATCTGATTACATTTTGGGAACAGCAGATCAAAGTTAATTTTTTTTAATGAATTTTTAAAATCTTATTATCCACAATTTACTTACAATATAAAATAAATCTGAAAATGACAAAAAACAACTTGTTCTTTATTCCATAACCAGCTGAAACAACAATCACAAAAAGTATAAAGATAGATAGATAGATAGATAGATAGATAGATAGATAGATAGATAGATAGATAGATAGATAGATAGATAGAT
>JAPQRP010054055.1:2073-25759 GCA_037367295.1 Apogon hyalosoma | reverse complement strand
TAATGACCTGAGGACGTCTGAGCTGTGACCGAACTGTATCTGAACTGAAGACGCCGTAAATAAACCAGAGTATATTTTAAAGACGCCCTTTGTTTCCTGGGTGAACTTTGAGCAGCTTCAGGAAGTCGTCACCTCCAGTGGTTTTGAATTAACATGCGTGACCTGTTACACGTTAACGGGTGGAATTTTAATGTGGGAACAGTCAGTGCATTTAACGCCTGGGAGACGAATACAACATGTTTGAACATTTACACAGTGCTCACATTAAATGACACTCATTTTGAATTTAATCTGTAACAAACACTATAAATTATGGGTGTTCTTAGTCTGAAATTTAATGAGTTTTAACAAATGTACAGAAAAGGTGGAAAAGTGTCCATTTTTCATTTACTTTCATTTTATTTTTCCATCTTTAATCAGATGAGCAGTAAGATTACATTTACACCATGTCGGCTTTTATTTTACAACTTGTCTGTTTTACACATTACATTTTTCTTCTGGTGCTGCTGCAATTTTCTACTATTTGTGCTACTTTGCAATCTAATCTAATTCAAATTAATTTAATTTTGTCCAGTGTAATTTAATTAATCTTAATTCAATTAAATTTTTAAAAAATTATTTATTTAATCTAGGGTAATTTAATTAAACTTCATTCAATTTAATTTATTTTACTTAAATTTTGCTTAATCTAATCTAGTATGAAGGATTAAATGATATGTAAAAATACCGGTAAATGAATTAATATCCTCGATGTATAAATTCTTAAATGAATCAACATCAACAGTTGCTGACCAACCAGGAAACAGAAACAGAAAGTGGGTGTGGTTGTATGTGTGTTGACCTTTGACCTCTCCCTCACATACTCCACATTCCCACCTGTCAGCGCCAAGCGTCTCATCATAAAGTCATTAAAGCCTATTGTCGGTTGCATAACGTGTGAAGCCGTCGCCTTCGAATCATCACGCCTGCATTCAGACAGATCAGAGAGCGGCTGAGGCCACACCCCTGGACGCCAGCGGAGCGTTGAGCGTCTTTACGCCTCCAACGTTGTTGACTTTTCCTTCGTGAAGGGACAGGACTGAGGAATGAGGATGGAGCCCAGTGTTGGTTTGAATGCCGTGGTGTTTGTCTGACATCAGACACATCGTCCACGGTAGTGGCATTGACTCTGCTCAGAATAAACAGGTTTCCACGCCGCCTTCGTCTGATCGGTTTTACAAAGGGTGGAATGTGACTTAAACACAACACTGGAGCAGGATGTGGACACACTCGTACTTGAGTTCTTCCAGTATTTTCAGTAGTTTTATCTTCATTTGAGTTAATATTGGATTTTCATGATGTTGCTGACAGTTTTAGTTCCGTTTACAGTTTAATTTCCTTACCATTTAGTGAAAATTCTCCATGTGTTGATTTGTGATAAACTGAAGGATGAAGCATTTCCTTCATGACTTCAGTTTCATATACTCCTGCTCCTGCTACTCAATAAACTCTTGGATTCACAGTAAAATACATCGTCTTAAAGCTGAAAACAGGCCTGTTTCTCTGAATTCATGAAAAGCTGAATATTCAGACACACTCTTCTATTAAGAGTTTGTATTTTTTTTTTATCTATAATGTACGTTTCTTTAACATTTTCTATTCTGAACTGCTGCAGAGTGTGGCCACTGTGCTTCATCACAATGACATTCTATTCTATTCTATTCTATTCTATTGATGTAACATTTGATTAGTACAGTTACAATATTTATTGCACTAAAATATACAAAAATACACTAAAATGCACTAAAGATACATAAAAACACACTAAAATACATTTAAATGCACTAAAATACACACAAACATATACTAAATGCACAATCTGTGTATCTGCAGGCTTGATGAAGCTGAATTTATGACTTTTTAAGACATTTTTCTCTTGGTCTTTGCTCAAATTTGAGTCCTTCCATTCACATAAATAACAATCCAATGGCCAACAAAAAATACCAACAAAACACCAACAAAAATACACAAAATTGCACTAAAAACACACTCAAATACACTGAAATGCGCTAAAATATAAAAACACAATTGCTGAAATGTACCTTCCATCCACATTAATACCAGTCCAACAGACCTCCGAGTTGTTGTGTTAGACCAGTCTGAACCATGTTTACATCCACTAACCTTACATTTCCATTTGGCCATAAATAATGTTTGTGCTACTGATGCTGAAGCTGTTGAAGCTCAAACCTGAACCCCCCCACCCATGAATGACTGCAGTTGCTCAAAACATCAACATGCTCAAAAATTACACTATAATAAACTAAAAAAAAAATACAAAAAATGCATTAAATATGCTAAAATATGTCAAAAATATACTAACATACACATAAAAATAACAGCAAAATGACTGTTGGAGGTTCCACTCATTCCCATCTCCGTCAAGGATAAAATGATCAACATTAATTACACACTGGACTAATTCTGTACAAAAAGTTACAAATATATAAATATAATTTATTGTGTCTGTGGAATTTGAGTGTCAGACCCTTGAGTGTCAGATTCAAGGATTAATTATCAATTTTAAGGAGAATTTAGGCCTTAATTTAGGACAAATTTAAGACATTTTAAGGATCTGTGGACACCACATCAGGTTCAAATATTATTTCACTGGTATATAAGTAAAAAAAAAAAAAAAAACAAAAAAACTCCAAAAATAAAAGAGACTTTATCCAGTTTGGGTCTATAATAAATATAAATTCAGTCTAAATGCTGATTGTCTGTGGTTTCACAGATATAGTCTATGGTTTTTTTAATTAATGATAGAATGGGTTTTAAGATATGGAGGATTTAGCACATTTAATCTATAAAACAGTATCGACCAGTGAAATAAACCTAAACATGGTGGTGTTTTCCACTGGGCTGTTACTGTTTCATTCTGTCCAACTGCTGTACACCGTCTTCTACAGTTGAACCAAACATTATTTGCTCTTTATATTTTGTTGAACTCCACCCATTTCTGTCCCAGTGTGTACTTTACATCAGGCTGAGACATCAACACACACGAGTCAGGTTTTGAGTTGATTTAGTTCAGGTATGTTGTTAATGCATCGCTGTCAAAACTAAACTGTTCAAATATCCCCCACAAAAAATATGCATCAGAGTATCTGCAGGTTTGATGAAGCTGAATTTATGATTTTTTACGACTTTTTTCTGGTCGTCTTTGGTCAAATTTCAGACCTTCCATTCACATAAATAACAGCGCCTCACAGTTATTACACACCAAAATGCACAAAAAAAAAACCTTTCACAAAAAATAGACTAACATGCACTAAATATATATATATTATGTATATATAAAAACAAACACTAAAATACACTGAAATGCACAAAAAACACATAAAAATGCACTGAAGATACACTAAAATGTGCTGAAATATACAAAAAATGCACTAAAATACACAAAAAATACACTAAATACACAATCAGTGTATCTACTGGCTTGGTGAGGCTGAATTTCTAACTTTTTAGGACAATTTTCTCTTTGGTCTAATTTAATTCATTCCATTGACAATAATACCAGCCCAACTGGCCTCATAGTTAGTGTTGAACCAGTGTGAACCATGTTTACATCCACTAACGTTACATTTGTCCATCAGTAATGTTTGTCTTACTGACGCCAACGCTGTTAAAGCTCATACCTGAATCCCCCACTCATAAACCCCTCCACCCATGAATGCTCCCCCCCAAAGAAAATGCACAAAAATACACTAAAAAACATAAAAAAAATTACTAAAATATGCTAAAATACACACAAAAAATACATACTGAAATACAAAAAAAATATCCGTGTGCACATGCCATCACTAGACATGTGTTTTTACCACAATGGTAGTTTTATAACTTTATTAATTGCTGCTGATGTTTATTTACTGGTTGTAAAACTATAAAATACAGTAACAGTCATGAAGAATTCTGTTGAAATGATAGTGAAACCTCATCTCCATCCTCAACATGAACGTCATGTGTATCCACGTCCGTGTTTAAATTAGGGATTTACCAAAATGTCAGCATTTCCTGTTCTGTAGATCAAGGAGAACAGGAAGTACTTCTGTACAACAATAAGCATAAGCGCCTAATCGTGTTTGTATTGTGGGTTTATTTTGTCGACTGACCTTCAGCTCCCAGTGAAAGGTCATCTTCGAAGCTGCAGCCGTTCCTCAGTGCTCCTGTTCTCACAAAAAAAAAAAAAAATCAGCCAAAAACCACCCTATGCCTCCACAAAACTATGAGAAACAGCTGTAAATGTGCTATAGCCCTGTATGTCAATTATGTGCAATATGTTGTACAATAGTCCTCTGCAGTTTGTGCAAAATTCTCTGTTCTTGCAAATAACGTTATAATATTTATTCAAAGATAAATGCACTATTTTTTAATATAATATTATAACATAATTACTTATTTATCATTATGACTACTACTTTATTATTTCTACTAGTACATCGTAATGTATAATTGCCTGTTTTTTTTTCACTGTTTATTGTTATTATTTTCTTGTAAAATTCTTATATGTACATTTGGTGCTTTGCTGATTTTGGAACCTTAATTTCCTAAGTGATCAATAAAGTTCTATCTAATCTAATCTAATCTAATCTTTTCAACAAATTGCATGAGCTGTGAAAGTATGTACTTTACATCCAACTGATCATAGAAACCCTTTGTTTTGTTGCTCTCCTTTTCCTTTAATGCCAAATTATTACATGATATTCATTAAATAAAGTATCATATCTCCATAAATACTTATGCAATGGTGTCACAAACAGGTAACTTAGTGCATGATCTAATCAAACTTGTCAAACAGGCTGATTTCCACTCGATAACTGCAATTATTAATCCCAGTCCTGTCCGTCCTAAAGCCAAACACATCCATCTGAGGCTCTGATGATACGAATCCTTGTTAAATGTGTTTTACCTTTGGTTGGAGAAGCACTCTGTTCATCCAGAGATGCTGCGATGGGAGTCCTGCAAAAAAAAAGAGACAGAAGTTAAACTTCACTACAAACTATAAACAGATTAATTCATTAAAACCATGAATTCACAACAGCACATAGACACATACAACCCATTACAAAACCAAGGCATATTTCACCATTCCAGGTTACGCTAAAACATCACTTCCTCTCAGGCTAAGGCTAACATGTTAAGCTAATGGTGTATCAAGACAAAGAACTTAATGCTAATACTATAAGAGCGTTACTGAAAAGGAAAACTATCAGTCTGTCTAAAGCTAACATTGTTCCACTAATTGCCCTCCAGGTAAATGCTAATTATTTTAGGCTAACTGCCTCTCAGGTAAATTCAATCATCTTTAAATCTCTGCTTAACGTAATCATATTGCAGAATTATTGTTAGCCTGGCTAAAGCTAAAAACCTCACTAACAGTCCATAGAGCTAAGACTTATGAATTGATGCTAATTGCTAATCAGGTGACCATTCCCTTGGTATTTGTGAAAACTATTTTTTAGCCTAATTACCTGTCCGATGAAATATAACTACTGCTATACTAGCTTCCTCTATGGTAAACACTAATTTTATTAATGCTAACTGCCTGTCAAGTGAAAACTAACTTTCCCAAGCTGCCTAACACCAGGTGTAAACTAATTACCATAATGCTTGTTGCCTATCAGGCAAGAGCTAACAATCCAAACATTACGAGCATTCTAAGTGAAAGCCATCTATTCGTTTGCTAGCAGCATGTCAGGTGAAAGATAACTATCCCTGGGATAGTAGACAACCCTGTGAGCACTACCCTTATGAAAGCTAAATGTCTGGTGTAAGCTAATCATCCTAATGTTAGTATCCCATCAGGCGAGAGCTAACTATGCTGATGCTAGCTGCCTTTCAAGTGAAAGCTTAGCACACTGAAGCCTAACTTCAACAGCATTAGTTAGCATCCTGCTTAAGGCTATATCAGCCTGTGCTAATGATCACAGAGAGAGTAAATTTAGTGCTAAACATACCATGTGAATGCTACAAGTACCAAGCTAACTGCCTATCCTAGACCCACTTCCTGCCAAGTGAGAGCGAACTATTGCTAGCGCCTGCCAGTCAAAAGCTAACATCAACAACACCAACTGACTGTTTGAGGCTACTGCAACCTGTGCAAACTGGTGATTAAATATCCTAGTGCTAAATGCCTTTCAGGTCAATGCTACTAATTCTAAGCTAAGTATCTTAGACTAACTTGTGACCATATGAAGCCTCTTCACCCCAAGCTACAACTTAGGCTAGCCTAACTCAGCTAAACTATGTAGTTAACTCAGGTGTTACTGACCAGACTAGTTGACAGTAGCAGTAAGCTAACGGTCTGAGCTGAAATGCTGAGCTGTTACACAACCTGCTGGTCTTATCAATAGGACAAACTTCAACACACACACAAAAATGATTGTGTAACCATGCGCAGTCGCAGTGTTTGCTAACTCTCCCTCGTCCTGCCAGCGGCCATGTTGGCCCCGTCCTGCAGCTGTTACTACAGTAACCTGGGATCCTAGAAGTTGACGTTACCATGGTGATGCTACAATGGACACGTCAGAGGTTTCCAGAGCTAGAAGGTTGCAGTTGTGGAGTGTGTGATGGCGTGTGTGTGTGCGATAACAGTGTTGACCAGGCAGACGGAGCCCCTCCTCTGTTTACTTTGTGTCCCTTTTTATTCGTTCTTTCCGTCGTCTGTCTCCTTCTTCCTGCGTCTTTTCTTTTCCTTCATTCTTTGTCTCAGCAGATCTATGTGCCCTATCTCCGGGTGTTGGTCTGCTGCCTTTGTGTGTGTTCTGTGTGTTTTATGTCTAGGCGTCGGCCCTACGTCAGCAGCTGATAACACTGCTTTAAAACACACATCCAGACTCCAGGCAAACATGTCAATAAACCAGTGTGTGAACCAGTTCATAGCGTTTTAATTACACTGTTTGTTTTAGTCTGTCATGGTACGTTTCTATTGACTCATCTCCCTAATCACCAGTAGCTTTTTGGATTTTTTTTTTTTTTTCATTCCTTCCAGATCATGTACTTGTATCAAATCAATATGCAGTGAGATAATCCATCACAGTCAATATTTAATCAGTTGTATTTAATTTATTATCCAGCAGCATTAATCTGAAAAGTCTGCACTGCTTTGACACAGATTGCAGCGTTTTAGCCTCTATGAACTACAACAAAACCAATTCAAACCAATATGGAGGGCATCAAATTAACTACGTAGCTGCTTTTTGACTCAGACGAACTTTATTTATCCACAAGGGAAATTACTTGGTCACCATAGCTCAGCTGCATACAAAAATACTCTTGAAAAAACACTAGCAAAAAAATGTTTTTAATCTTTTTGTTTTGCTTTTCCACATTTTTGCATCTTTGTATGACAATAAAAATGATCCAAAATTATGCTAAATTCTATTTTTGTGTCTGAAAAACTTCAGACTCTACAAACATGCATCTAAATTTCCACAAAATTGTCAAAAATACTAGAAAGCTGCCTGTCAGGTGAAAGGTATGTATCTCTGGGCTAGTAGCCAACCGAGGGAGCACTAGGCCTACCCTTCTGAAAGCTAAATGTCAGGTGTGTAAGCTAAATGTTAGCTAATTATCCTAATGCTGGTTTCCCATCAAGCGAGAGCTAACTGTGCTGATGCTAGCTGCATTTCAAGTGCTAATTTTCAAACCTAATTTCAACAACATTAGTTAGCGTCCTGCTTAAGGCTATATCAGCCTGTGCTAACAGTCACAGAAAGGGTAAATGTAGTGCTAAATATCCCATGTACCAAGCTAACTGTAGGCTAATCATCCTAGACCCACTTCCTGCCCAGTGACAGCAGACTATTACTATTGCTGCCAGGCCAAAGCTAACATCGTGAGCTAACTAGGTTTCGACTGAAAAATGGAAATCCTATGCATTATCCCATACACTGATTGACCAATGGGGTCGATTGTCCCATTGAGTGTCTGCAAAGGTTTAGTCAATCAATGAAAGGTCAGTCCCATGAACAACCCTAAACTGGACAGTAAAACAGGTCAATTTTGGGTCTGAATGGAACCAATAATCTATTAAAATGATCCTGTCTGGTGAGGTGACAAGCTTAGTTCACAGAATCTGAATTTCCTCACCGGATCGGAGTCTCTTAAACATGATTCCTATGACTTAAAATCCACCCCTGCCAAGTTATACGACAAAATAAAAACACCAATATTTCATGAAATTTCCAAAATTATGTATGAAAATACAGTCGGACTGAAATCTTGCAAGAAATTTCCTGTCATGGGATTAATAAAGTATATATCAATTTAAAAAAAAAAAAAAAACCCAAGAAATTTCCTGTCATGGGATTAATAAAATATATATCAATCAATCAATCAATCAATCACTCAAATCCTGAAAGAGCTGAACATGAAAACCTTGAATGGAACGGGCTTTAAAGCAGGGCTGTCAAACTCATTTTCTTTCGGGTTCCACATTCAGCCCAATTTCATCACCAGTGGGTTAGACCAGTGAAATAACATATAGGCATTTAAATAATAACAACTCCAAATTTGTCTTTTTGTTTTAGTGCATAAAACCCCAATAAATTCTGAAAAACTTTACATTTACAAACTATCCAAACAAAAAAGATGTGAAAAAACTGAAACTCCTTAAGTAAGGTAAGTGCAGTTTTAACAGTATTCTGCTTCATCTTATCATTTATACATGTGCATTACAGATTGGATCTACAAAAGCACAAAACATGTGGTAACAGGCAGAATATTGTTAAAATTGCACTTAATTTTCTTAAGAAATTTCAGTTTTGTCAGGTTATTCACATTTTATTGGTAAAGGGTTTGTTAATGTAAATATTTTCATAATTTCAAGGTTTTTTTTTACTGAAATAAAGACTTTTTTTGGGTTATTTATAGGCATAATGTAATATTATTTTTTGAAATTAAACAAGAAGAAAATCTGGAATCATTATTTATAGGTTATTGTATTATTATTTTATTATTTTACTTGAGCTCATACTGGTCTGAATGTGGGATGTGCACTAAAACCAGTTCAACACCATTGATTGTTAAAATCTTTAGTGTAATTTTTGTACTTTGTAAATTCATCCCATGGGCTGGACTGGAACCTTTGGCAGGCTGGTTTTGGCCCGCGGGCCACACGTTTGACACCCAGGCTTTAAAGAGTATTTTAATGGTATCAGTAAAAGCAGGAGGAATGGTTCTAATATTAAGAGTTAAAGTCATTATATTAATTAGACATGCTAAATGTGAAGTGGTGGTTTAGCGTTGTGGTTAATGGATACTGTACCTGCACTCGGACAACCAGCTGGTGATCTTGTTAGGAACACGCCCTGACAGAGACACAGATGAATGGGTTAAAACAATAATACAGGGCTGTAACAGAGATTACAACAGGCAGTAAATGCATCAGAGCAGAGCCAGATGTCAGGATAAACACAACCACCGATCAGCTGACGGGATCTGAGGCCTCATCCTGCAGATACAGGAATGAACCAGGAACGAATCAGGAGCCCTGAGGAATTTTTATTATTAATCAATTAGAAAGAATATTATCTAAACGTTAGCAAGACTGGACTTCAACACAAACATGAACCTGGTCCTGGTTCAGAATAATAACTGATGACGCTGTAGCGTGTGGTTGGCATCTCACAGCACAAGGGCACCATATTTCCCACACCATCAAAAACATGTATGCTAGGTTAACTCTCCTGTTGGTGCCTCTAACCACTGTATAGGTGAAGATCTGGAGATGGTCCATGAGTGTCTAAAACAGCAGCTCACTGCTACTAATGAGCTAATGCTAATGCTCACACTAATGTTAACACTAATATTAAAGCTGGGGTGCAAGATGTTTTTAAAATCCCCTTCACAGCCTGATTACAACCAATTAATTAAATGCTCTAACAAAAATAAAAATTGTAGTCACCTGTGGAACAAACAGGACTGAAAAAACACCATCTATTTTGAGCGCCCGCTCGAAATGACTAGAGTACCCTTTAACCTTTGACCTTTGGTCATTCTGTGATCATGGGCTGTTATTATTACAACACTGAGTAATTTCATCAATTCTACTTTTTTCATTCTGACGATCGTTTCTACTTTTAAACTTTTTCAGCTTCTGCTTCAACTTTTTTCCACTTTCTCAAACTTTTCTGCTTTAAACTACTTCAACTTCTTCATCAACTTTATTTTTTCACTTTGGCAAAATTACAGTTTTTCAACCTCTCCAAATTTTTTTCCCCACTTTCTCAAACTTTACAACTTTAAACAATTTCAACTTCTTCAACTTTTTTTTTCATGTTAACAGTGATCTCTGATTTAGTTCTGGTTTCATCTTTGACTTTAGTTTTTCATTTTAACACAGTTTTCTATTTAAACTGATTTCAGCCTATACATTACCTTTTAAATTTGAAAAACTTTTCTACTTCAAACTTTTTCAAATTCTTCAACTTTTTTTTGACTTTATCAAACTTTAAACTATTTAATTTTGTCCTTTACCTTTATTTTCCCACATTAAAACTGATCTCTGAATTAAACTGCATCACCTTCAAATTCATTCCTTTATTTCAACATTATGTTCTAATTTAAGCTATGCCATTCAGATAAATTATGCCATAATTCAGCAGTGTTTCATCCATGTTCCATCAAACCTTCAACTCTCCATTTTCATGTACACCATATTACCAATGAGTAATTTAAAACAGAAATAACTGTTTTCATCATGTTTCAGCCTCTAACTTTATCATAATAATCATGAAAATTAACTGATCTGAAGATTCTTCTCATGAGAATAGTTTGTCTTATTGTCCAGGTTTACATCACAGTTATGTTCAAAACATTTGAAAGTGACACAAGTTTTGTTTCCACAAGTTTTATTAGTTTTTTCCTTGTGTATCTGAGGCACACTGAAGTCATAGGAATTTTACATGTTTCGAAGACTTTTATTGGGAAATAAATCACATTTCTGCAAACAGACAATTTGTGTCAGTCTGTATATTTTCACGAGACCCAGCAGTAATGGTAGTTAATGATAGTTAACATAACTAATCTGACCAGGAAACAGGTTTTTAATTTCAATACACTGTTGTTGACTCCTAGATCGTAGTGATATCCCTGCATCCCTGTAAAAATACTGTTGATTCCAAGATAAAAAATGTTCTTGAGTACAAGAACTGTACTCAACACTGAAATGAGGTAAAAATAATAACTTATTTACTAGTGTGTTCCATTAATATTCCAGTTCAATGTGGAAACTGATAATAAATACAATTGAAATACTGTTAAATTGAACTTGTTGAGTTAACATGATTTTAAGTTCTACTATAAATGCATTTCTGTTCCAAATGTCATTCTTCATTTATTTCCAATACTGACCCTGAGAAAAATATATAATTAGTTGGTTCCTGTTTTAAGATTAAAACACATTCTGTTTTGATTATATCCTAGAAAAAAGTACTTTTTCAGCCCAAAATAGACACATGGCTGCAAAATATTTCAGAACTGCAACGATTAGTCCAAGAGAAAATAATCCTCCTGTATTTTAGTACATGATAAATTAACTGATAATGGAAGTTTTACATTGTTAAACTGTCAACTTTTCTCACATTACATCTTCATAAATGTATGGCTAGTTTTTCATCACTTTGGTCATTTTTCTCTTTATTTTGACATTTTATTAAAGAACGTCCTGATTGGGTCCTGGTTCAGGTCCCGTCTCAGACTGACCTGGTTCTTCGGGGCCCTTTGGCGTGTCCCCCTCCCCCTTGTTCTGGTTGTGCTGGGGCCCCTGGGGGCCTCTGGGTTGCTCCGGGGCTGAATGGTGCCACACTGAGTCCTTGCTCTGAGCCCAGGCCCGGCGCCGCAATGAGGCGATGCTGCAGTCCACCGGCGCCGTCGGATCTGGATCAATAGAGTAGAACAGAATAGAATGCACTTTACTGTCATTGTGTATTTAATGAAATTACGAGTCCTACTCCTGTCAGTGCAACAATATGAATCAGTAAAATAAAAATAAAAACAGACATAAAATATGAATAGACATAATACTAACAATTTTAACAGTATGTATATCTATTAACTCAAGTCTATATAAAAATAGTACATTTATGTATGTATGATTCAGATTTTACAGGGTTCTGGCACATAATTGGAAGTCAAAGCATCAGATGGAGATGTGATAGATCAGGTTTGAGCAGGATTTAACATAACTAACAGATTCAGATGGAGAGGAGGTCACTGAAGCTGCTCTGACTGGTTCAGGAAAAAGACATGAACTCAACACCAGGAACCATAGTGGGCTCATAAAGCAGATACACAAACACAAAAGAACATCAGAACATCAGGAGTGAACCATTAGTTAAGTTTGTTTCTCTGAGTGCTTATCCTTCTGGTATCCAGGTGAGCATATTATGCACACTTTGCACTTCATGTTATAAGGTCAGATTATTTTTCACAATTTGTTTTAGGTCAGAATCCAAAAGTTATTCATTTCTGAATGATTTTTAAAATTCTCACATCTAAAATGACACCAGATCTGCACCCCAGTGAAGGACAGAGCTGTGTTAGCGCCACCTAAAGACTGGAACCCCAGTATAACCTGGTCTGAACCATCTGCCTGCTATTGAATCTAAGCCTCACTGGGGGGTTAAAGGGGGGGTGACCCACCCGCTGGGGGGGGTTAAAGGGAGGTGACCCACCTGCAGCAGAGCCGGTTTCCACTCCCACAGTTCCAGTGTTCATGTCGACAACCGACAACTCACATGAACAACAGCAACAGGTAACACACCTGAAAATGAAACACAGAGACCAGAGGGTTTGAATAATGAATGAAAGGAAACAGAGAAACAAGACAAGAGAAGGGGGAGGAATCTAATCTAATCTAAATTTAATCTAACCTAATCTTAATCTAATCTAAATTTAATCTAACCTAATCTTAATCTAATCTACAGTAATCTAACCTAATCTAATCTCAATGTAATCTAATTTTAATCTAATCTAACCTAATCTTAATCTAATCTAATCTTAACGTAATGTAATCTAAATGTAATCTAATCTAACTTAATCTTAATCTAATTTAATCTTAATCTAATCATGAGAAGCTGATGTACTGATTTTAAGAGGTTTTCTTTGTTTTATTCCTGACCATAAACGACCAAAACACAGACCTAGTATTAAACTGAATTACACAAAGAAATAATAGACAAGACAGGGTGTGATGCCATCATTTAACAATCTCTGTCCACACATATACACACAAACCACAGTTTAGAAAATCAACATTATGGAAAACGAAATGACAAAATGTACAGAAAAACATTAATTTGGCAAAATATATGCATTAAAGTGGGCGGGGCAAAAAACCAAACCCATCCTCAGGTTTCTGACAAAAAATCTCTTACATGTGGAAAAGTTTTGATCCTTAATGACAATAATGAAAACAGCAGTTGATGGAGTCACACATCAGGTTATTGATCAGCTTTAATCCTAACCTTATAGCTGGTGTTTTAATCGATGGTAGAACATACATTTACTATCAGTTCATTAACCTCTATTGGTGACTAAAACATGAACGGCCTGTTCCATTGGCTGAAGTGACTGACTCATGTTTCTGATGAATGTGATGTTTCACAGTTGCATCATTCATCACTAATGTCCCAGTGGTGACGGTGGCAGTAAAGAACACACTGTACTCGTACTATTTCATCTGTAGATCTGGACTTTACACCATGTACATGAAATCAGAGTTTAAGAATTTACATGGAGCTAACTTCTGCAACTTCTGCCCTCAGTCCAAATGAAAAAAATAAATATACAAAACCTGACACTGGAAAACAGTGGCTGCAATAAACTCAAAGATACAGGAGCCTTTAAAAGGTGTTCTACATAGTATTAATACTACAAACTCTGACCAGCAGGGGTCAGTCTGGTACTAGGACCCCCATCGAATCAACCCTATGTATCCACAGACTGTATCAGTCACTGAATAAAGGATAAAGATCATTGTTTCCGCACATCTGTATTATGGTATCATCAAGAGATGGTTTTAACAGACAAAAACTTGGTAAATCCAGTATAAAAGATGGTGAAACTTAACTAAAAATGTTAAAACAGATTTAAAAAAATTGGTAAAATAAGTATAAAAGAAGGTAAAACCAAACTATTTAATGGTTAAACCAGATTTATAAATTGTTAAATTAGACTAAATATAGTAAAACCAAGCGATGGTTTAAACTGACTAAAAGTTGATAAAAACTAGTATAAGCAGTGGATGCAATAAACTCAAATGGTTTCCACACATCTGTATTATGGTATCATCAAGTTTTCTATAAAAACTAAAACCCATAGGCGCTTATTATTTCTAAAGTATAGTGAAAATAAATTAAGAGATGGTTTTAACAGACAAAAACTTGGTAAATCCAGTACAAAAGCGGGTGAAACTAAACTAAATGTTAAAAAAATGTGGTTAAATAAGTCTAAAAAATTTTAATACCAAACTATTTAATGGTTAAACCGACTTAAAGATGGTTAAACAGGACTCAATTATTATAAAACCAAAGTAAGATCTGGTTTAAACAGACTAAAAGACTGTAAAACTAGACTAAAAGGTAGATAAAATAAACTAAAATAGTTTCCACACATCTGTATTATGGTATCATCAAGTTTTCTTCTTCAAACTAAAACTCATAGACACTTATTTTAACAGTGGCTAAAATAACACAGTGTCTTATAATGTTGATGTGCTGCATCAGCTGATAGTTTACATTATAGCTCTGTTAGCTTAGCTCTGTTAGCTTAGCTCTGACATTTCACCATCAAACTCCATTCTTTACATTTACAGCTGTGTCCAGTGGAGAAAACAATGGTTCTAGTTTTATTAAGTTACTTCTTTTCTTTGAATCTGACAGTTGTTTCTTTCTGGTTCTCATCCACAGAGTGACTCACTACTCCTCTAGTGGTCACATAAATCCCCTGGACTTTCAGTGGAAATAAATTCACTTCATGTCTATACAATCCAGTACATCGGTGTCTTTAGCAAAACTTCACAGATCTATATTCTAAAAACTACTGATAATTTTAGGCAATTTTTAATATTTAAAAGTAGAAATACTACAATAGACCCTTTAAGGACAGAGCCAAAAGTCAAACTACATGTTTCTGCAGATTTGAGAAGAAGGTGGATAAAACATGGTTGCGAGGTTTCATTATAAAAACATCAGTGAAATGCTGTTTTTTGTCACATTTTAAGTCTTTAACTTTAGTTTGTTGTTACCATTTATTTATATTTATGACCAATTTATCTGAAAATTCATTAAGACGAACGCTAAAGAAGATGTAAATAATGACCCATTGATTAACCTGATCCAAAAAGTACAACTTAAAAGAAAAACTAACTGGACCTAAGGTCTGGTTATTTGTCCTGATCAGGTTTTTCCAGAGTCAGTACCAATTAATAAACAACACCAACAGTATGAAATATTTAGAAGTGATATATAATTTGCAGTAATAATAAAAAACTTGGTCTCATTCAAACAGAAAGAGCAGAGAGTATTATGTGAAAATAAGAATAAATAAAGGACAGTTTAATAAAACACAAATGGACAAAACAAGTAAAACGTAGCTTTTGTTGAAGTTTGAGTCTTGAACGTCCAGGCTGAAAATGTTCTGAAAGCTTTATTAGTGAATTTCTGTGATTTTATGTGATTTTCCATGAGGTTATTGAAAGATATAGAAGACAGACCGAACCAGATGAACAACAGGATCTGCTCCTTAATCGACAGGTTCAGACGTGTTCCTGTCAATCTGATGTGTGTTTTCACATCATAAAAAGCTGACATGACTGTTTGACATAACATCAGCTCAATGTTGGAATGCGTATGGAGTAAACTACGGTGGCCGGTAGGGGTCACAACGCTTGCCAATTCACAACACGCCTAACTCACGATAACGCAGGCATTAGTTTGACAGCAGCTATTCAGAACATAAAGATGTGGTGACATGCCTACTCCAAACTCGCGCCACACTAACAAAAGCAGACAACGCACGTGAAAATCACAACACAACGGAAGTGTCCACAACACAACGTAAATATTCACATCACAACGGAAATGGATGAAGTGAAGATGTTCTTTTCAAAAGCACTTCTGGAGCGCTAACTGGTGAGTGGAAAATGTAAAGTTTTTTTGTTGATTATACAAGTGTTAGTGAGAACTAATTTTGTCGGTCATAAAACAGCATAAAAACCGTCGCATGAATTTCGGTTGTAACGATGTTATAGTAGTTCTGATTGCCTGGAAATGGTATAATTTTGTGCTAATGAAACGGTCATAAGAATGTGCTTCCGTTGTGTTGTGATTTTATTTATCATTTTAGTTCAGGTTCCACGTTCAAAACAAAATAATCAAAAGTGAAATAACATAACCAATAAATAATGACTCAAAATTTTCTTTTGGTTTAATGTGAAAAAAACAACATTAAATTATGAAATTTATATTATCAAACTCTCCTTTAACAATAAAATGTGAATAACCTGAAATGTATAAAGAAAATTAAGAGTAATTTTAACAATATTCTGCTGGTTTTAGGAACAGCCAACAAATCATATCATTAAATAACAGCTCTGTTCAAACTATATTCAGCTGACATTCATTTTAACATGGACATTTTTTATTTGTTTATTTACACATGATTTTTTAAATTCTGACCGAGCCACTAAAATCAGCACATTTTAAACAATAGAAAATTCCTACACTAACACCCTTCTACCAAGTGAGTAAAAAATGCACACTGACACATTTTAGCATTTAACATTAGACCTGCAAAAACCAATGTATATGTAGTATATTGAAAAAAAAAGTTTTTGTGGTTTTTTGCACCAAAAAGATGGTTTGTCTATATTACAAACATGGCATTTAAAGGGTTAAAAAATACGACTTTTATTGAGTATTTTTGTTTATGGCTGAAGGTGATGAACTACAAAAAAAAATGTTAACAAAAAACAAAGTGAGAAAACAAACTGTCTGAAAAACATTTTGACATTACTACAGCACTGGGCAGATTACGTGCATTTGGTGATTAGAGGGACCTCTATGGGCAGGACACCGAAGGGTTATCCTGCTGGGTTTGTGTAATGTGTTGTTTTGTAACTGAATAAATAATCACATGAAATGAGGACTTAATTTTTTTCTCAGATTAGCTGACAGTGATGTGTGGTTTTCTTCTATATAATAGAAGATCATCTGCATACAGGGATATCTGGAGATTGAATCGCCTGCTTTAGGTCAAATATTAAAATATTAACACAGATAAAGGACAACGATGCCTTGTTTTTCTGAAATGTCCTCTTCAGACAGTGTGGAATCAGTGTTTTAGAGTTACATTAGAGTATAAAAACATTTGGATTCAATGTAAAACTCTGTTGGACAAATGAGGAACAGTTTACGAATGAATGAACCGGGTCAGCGTCACAGATGGATGTACAATTAGAACATGTGGACGAGTGTTTGCTTCACAGACAAACACTGGAATAATACGGACCAACATGATGCACAAACTCAACAACATAAAGCAAAATGAGCCACAACTCTGCATCTACACTATGAACGAGAAACTGACAGTGTTTTTAATGGAATGTGTGTGAATCTGAAACACTGACTCATGGATAATACGTGTTAAATGTCTCTGATTGTAAAGTGACAGAACAGGAAGAAGAAGTGAGTTGAGGACAAGGAAGTCGACCTGATACCAATTACAAACGCCACGAGGTAAATGGATGGACGGCGATGAGATGTTCAGAAACGAGGACGAACGGTGGCTAAATATAGACGTGCGAAACAGGAAACCAGTGTTTAGGATAAAGAGACAACAACTTCCTGTGGACAGAGAACAGCGTGGACGGACGCAGGATATTTATAGAACTGGAGGAGAAAAACGAAACAGAGCAAAACAATGACAACACAAACGCAACACAAACAACAAACACAAAATGATAGTAAACACAAAACAAACACAAAATGACAACAAACACAACAAACACAAAAAAACCCACAAATCAACAGCAACACAAAACAATAAAAACAAAAGTACAACAAACACAAAATGACAGCAAACACAAAACAATAACAAACACAAAACGACAACAAACACAAAAGAAACACAAAACGACACAAAATGGCAGCAAACACAAAACAATAACAAACACAAAAGAAACACAAAACAACACAAATGACAGCAAACACAAAACAATAACAAACACAAAAGAAACACAAAACAACAACAAACACAAAATTACAGCAAACACAAAACGACAATAAACACAACACAAAATAACAGCAAACACAAAATGTCAACAAACAACACAAAACAACAGCAAACACAAAAACAACAATACAATCTGACTGAAGAACTGACACAGGATCAACATCCACATGAAAATATAATAATAAAACACATGTAATGTTTAGAGAACTGTAAAAAAAAACAAACAAAACAAACAGCAGACAAACAGAAAAACATAGCATAAAAATAATGCATATCTAAAATTAATTAAAGAAAACATCAACACAAACTCCTGCAGATAAATATAGTTTTACATTTATTCTTCTTTTATGTATTCTTTATGTTTTTAATACAATTTTTTTTTTTTAATACTTTACATTGACTTTACTATTTAGATTTTTAATTTACAATATAAAATTAATTAAATTAGTGCAATTATTGTATAATAAATAGTTATTTTCATTAAACTTCAGTTTTTATTTTATTCTATTCTAATTATTATATTTTATGTAATAATAACTCATTTTTCATGTTCAGAGCTAAAACCCATGGAGTTTGATAAATGACACACTTGGTTTATGTTCAGTTATTGGTAATGGAAAAAGAATTTACTCTGAGATTTAATGAACATCTACATGATCAGTGAATTAAATGTAAGACAATACAGGATTTATATTGAAAAATGTCAAATAAAAATATTCTGGAACAGCACCCCGCCCTCTGTTGTTTTTCACTCTGTTTTTATTGTTACTGCGCTGTAAAAGTGGTTTAAAATTTTTAAATAAAAAGTAAAAAAAGAAAAAAAAAGTAGGATTTGGACAAAATGAGACAGATGACGGCATCGCTTTGCATTCTGGGAAACTGCTCTTCGAGTCATTGCTCTTCTGAAACTGCTCTTCAAGATTCATATGAATTTTACTGAACCCTGAAAGAAACTCTCACTCTTGACATTTTTGACTATTTTTGCTCTAAATGTAAAACAGTTAAATTGAAAAAATCCTCACCATCTGAACCCACACATGGATCAAACTCTCAGATTGTGTTGCTGTTGTCGTTGTTTCAACAACAGACGTGCATGAACTGGGATGTGACGCCATCGTTTTCACTGGAAACACAAACCAGTTTTAACAGATCTCGGTTTTACTTACATCAATGACTCTTTACGTGTGGACGCAAATGTGTGACTGTGCACAGGTCTTTGAACGCAACACTACAGCCCTTTAACTCTACATCTTTGCAGCTCAGACCTCACACAAATCTCATGTTTTTACAATATTTTTCATGCATTTTTAATATTCTGATGGAGATATTTTAATTTCTTAGTTGAGGAAATTCTTAGAGAAGTATCAGGGAATTAATTGACAATGAAAATTAATCAATGAACTAATTAAAAAGGCATCAAAAGTCAAATCAACAATAAACATTAACCATCTGGTATCTGGCCCATAAAGGTCCTTCTAATCCAGATATCCCTATATGCAGATGATGTTCTATTATACAGGAGCAAACCACACATTACTGTATCAGCAAACCTGAGAAAAAATAAAGTCCTCATTTCATATGATTATTTCTTTAGTCACAAAACAACACGTTACACAAACTCTGCTGGTTAACCCCCACTATCCCACCCATAGAGGTCCTTCTAATCAAGAAAAGCGCATAATCTGCACAGTGCCATAGGAATGTCAAAATGTTTTTCATACAATTTGTTTTTAACTTTTTTACTTTTTTGTAATTCGTCAACTTGATCCATATACAAAAATACCAAATACTCAATAACTGTAATATTTTTAACCCTTTAAAGTCCATGTTTGTAATGTAAACAAACCATATTTTTTCATGCAGATTATTTTTTTCAATATTCTACATAAAAATTTGATTCGGTTTTTTTTTTTTTTTTATCCTGGTACATGTTAATGATTAACAGTAACAGTAAGTCAAATGTTAAATGTTCAAATGTGTCAGTGTGCATTTTTTACTCACTTGGTTGAAGGGTGTTAGTGTATTTAACATTGTTTATAATGTGCTGACTTTAGTGGCTGGGTCAGAATATTAGAAATCATGCAAAAATGAACAACTTTTGAATTCTGACTTAAATTGTGAAAAATAATATGACGTTTTATAATGTGAAGTACAAAGTGTGCATAATATGCTCACCTGGATACTGGAAGGTTAAACACATCATAGCCTTCACACTCATATTTTGCAGCTCAGTCCTGTTTAACCACCTGTGAAACTTGTCTTGTTCACTTTTATAATCTTTTAATTCATTAAAAACACAAAACTAAAGCAAGTCATCAATGAACGGTCTGTTCTTCTGTATATTTTTTCATTCTTTCTGTTTTTCTGAATCTGCTCTGTTATTTCTGCTCCGTTTCACTTCCATTGTTCTTACACATCGAAGCATGTGATGAATAAAACCGCTTCCACCATTTGTCGTCAAAACACAAGCAGAAAAATGCAAGAAACGTTTGTTATTTTTACTGAAAATTCCCTGAAATCACTGACCACTTTTAGGAAGAGAAGCTGTTAACGCAGGTTTAGCATCGAGAAAATCATCTCAACATCATATTAAAGAAGACATAAAAGGTAAAAATGCTGCTGTAGGTGCAGAGGTTTAATATTATTCTAATAAATTACACATCTAAGATACTTTATTTTCATTCATCTAACAGTCCACAACATCTCAAAGACAAATATTACATATTTTACTGCATTTATCTGACAGTTTCAGTCCTGTTTCATCTCGTTCATGTTCACTAAAAATCCTCAAATGTGCAGATGCCACATGATTTTGATTAAACCAATGAAACTCATGTTTTCTTTATGATTCTCCTCCTTCATTTAACACAATAAAGTCTTTAATTCCTCATAGATACGCTGAAAAATGCATCATCCCAAAACTGAAAACAGGCCTATTTATGATGTATCATGACAATTGAACTATTTCATTATTTAATAAAACAGATTAAACCCCAAATAAAAGTCATCTGCTTCAATTAATAGGTTGTTGTTGACAGTTTTCTGCAAAAAATCCAGAACAAAGCTTGGTTAAAATGGTTCATCTGCATTATTCATTCATAAATATATATAGTGTCATATGTTTTATATCTAGGTAAACAAACTGCCCCTGACTGAGAAATGAATTACTTACACACATATGTTTATGTATTTTAACTCAGATTCTTTGTTTATTTTATTTTTCTGCATCCTTTCAGATGTATTCTGTAATTTAAAGCCATAATAAACTCTTTATTATTACATTATTTGCTCTGTTTTTCATTCCCAGGATCCAGGATTCATAAATATAACTGAAATGTCATCCAGCAGTAAAACTAAAAATAAATATCAGACATTTTATGTGCATGTTTAACATCCTGAGCTGTAAAACTGTGTTCTTCAGTCTTTTAATGCATTTCCAGGTCAAATATTAGATTTTAGTTGTTTCGGACTTCCTCAATGTGACGTTAACTCTGCTTATATGTGTGTCACATCTATGAGGAAATGAAACTAGAGCAGAAACAATGAATGGATAAATCATTACATCCACTGAAAATACAATAATCCGGAGATTTTCTGATTCTGGATGAAGGTGTTGGTGAGTAAATATCAAACATTAGCTTCTGAAACGTGCAGATTAATGCACTTTCACCATGCATGTATCCTCCTTTTTTTTTTTTTTTTAATTATTTTATTCATTTCATTCATTATGTTAATTATTTTGTTCATTTTCTCATTTATTTTTTCATTACTTTCTTAATGTCTGATCAATTTAATGGTAGTGTTCAAAATTTTTTGATTATTTTAAAAATATCCTTGATGATGCTCTTCGTTTTGCTAATTCTTTTTTCATTTTGTTGATTATTCTCTTAATTTTGTTCACCTTGTTGTTTACTTTTGTCATTATTTTCCTCATTTTAATGATTATTTCCCTCATTTTTTAAAAATTATTTTATTAATTTTCTTGATTATTCTGTTCGTTCTGTTAATCGTCTTCATTTTTGTTCATTTTGGGGTTTTTTGTGATTTATTTACCAATTAAAGTCTCTGAAACGATTAAGATAGGTCAATTCTGGTACAATCTCAACTTTTTGTTCTTTAATGTGATGTGAAGATGCTTTTCTTTATTTCATCTACTCGTTAATAAACAGAAAATGATGACTGGTGAAGGGTTCAGTGATTTTTGTGAAGTACTTTTCTGCTTTTACAGAAATGTTTCGATTTTTACCTGTTTATCTGTGAATATAACACTATCTTTGGTCAAAGTCTAGAAGCAGAACTTCGATTTTCACATTTTTACTTAAGTTAAACACCTGAAAACATCTTCCGCCGCTGACTGTAACTCATATTTCAGTTGATGTTAACATCATCTCCATAGAATTACAGATGCACTGACTCATTTATTAATGATATTAACCCATAAAAACCAAGTGCTACTTTTGTGTTAGTTCCCAAAAACATTCTCTCTATTTAACCTTTCTTAAGTGATTTATTACCATTTATCATATTATCCTCTCCATTTTACATTTTTTTTCCAGTGAAAATCAGATATTTACCATTATTTATTTTACTAATTGTGTACTTTAATTATCATGCTGAGATTACATATAAGGATTATTATACCAAAAACAGAGAAAACTTGAGAAAAAGTGACTTTCAGTAAAATATATCATTCACTAAATATATTTCTCTATCCACTGTTATTGATCCAACTCCATGGGTTTTACTGGTGAATCACTGTTGTAGAGGATGACGGTGTTTCCACGGTAACTATGGAGCCCCTGAACGTCCAAATGGGTCATATCTGATGACCATGAAAAGATGAAGAACTGCAATTTACAACAATTATTTACATGGACTGATAGGATTAGTGGATCTAAAGTTGTTAAATATTTTAGATCAGTAGATGGTTTTTGTCACTGGTGTACAGTAGTGGAAAAAAGTTTTTAAACTCCCTTAAAATTTTACATAATCTCAAACATTAATCATGAAATACTTGCAAAAGAATCTTTTTTGCATTGCAGAAGGTGTGGCTGCATCAAACAGACACAAACAAATGTCTTTTTTTTAAGTAACCAAACTAAATTCTTGACAGTTTCAACATGTCATGTCCTGATGTGTTTCATTATCTACTGAAACATCCAGTTTAGGCCTTGACAGAACAGCGCACATGCACAAGGGGGCATGTGGGTTTGGAAAATGGAACAAAACTGGACAGAGTTCAATGACTGAAGAGGGATTCTGAATGTAATAGATTACAAATGCATGGGGCGTCCAGAAACTGTTTTCCACCGCTGTATATTTGGATCTTTATGAGTTAAAGAAAATTAACTGGAAACTATTGGATTTACACTTTTCAGGCAAAAAACACGACATGTACACAACCACA
>JAPQRP010054043.1:0-25781 GCA_037367295.1 Apogon hyalosoma | reverse complement strand
ACACACACACACACACACACAAAAATCCATTCATATATATATATATGACAACATTTCTGATGTATTTCTCTACATAAACAACCCACTACTCCAACAGATTTGTACATAATCCAAAACTAAGATCAATAATAAACAACATTCATTCTGATGGTTTTCTACATAATTTAACTGTAATTATGTCTCTGAAAGTATAACTCAATTAAATATGACTGTTAGCTGGAGAAAAAAAAAGATAATGTTAATCCAATAATAATTAGGATTATACTGTGAAATATAACCAAATTCATACATCCCAGTATATATCATTTGTAGGTAATGCATCATGTACTGTAGGTAAATATCATTAATGCCTTTTTTATGATATACCCAATAAATTAAAGAAGATAATTAAAGATATAAATAATCTTTGTAATGCGACTGTATTATTATGTCTTTGGCAGAGTGCAGCTTCCTGGACAGTATCAAACTTCTCACACCCAGACCACATGTATGTGACAGAAGTCATTCCTCCTGTAGTGGGACGTTCTTCTGTGTGGGCTGGTGGCGTCTCCCTCCTGTTCTGAATTACCACATTCTGTCACATTCCCTCTCCTCGTTTGTTTGTGTCGACTTCATGCAAATTTCCTTCCTGCATCTGGCGTTAGGAAGAACGCAGTGTAGTACAACTGATGAAAAACATTTACATAAATAACACAATTACACAATAGTACAATGTAATTTTTTTATAATGTCATGTAATGTACCCTAGTCATATGTTGTCAGTCTTAATATATGGGATGAATGCTGTATATTAGATTCTGCAGTGTTGCTGAGCTCCATGTATTTCACACCATGTAAGGAATGAGTCTTTCACACCATAATGTTTGCTGGGTTTTTACACCATGGTTTCCAGTTTTGGTGACATGTATAATTGAATGTTGCTAAAACACTAAATATTCTGTTTTCTATGTTGCAGGGCTGCTAGAAGAATAATGAATGCATCCTGTCATTAGCACTTGATGACGATTTGTCCTCAGTCATTAGGTTGAATAATGGAGGGCAGTGACAGTGCGTCAGTAAACATGGCTCAGCCTCAGACTGATGTGTGCAACGCAGAGGTGGGAGGAGGAGAAATGCCTGGGAAAGCAGAGAACGGAGTAAATCCACTGATTTCCACTGAATCCTGTGATGACAGTGCAACAGGACTGAGCAAAGGAGGGGTCCCTAACTTAACAGAGGCCCCGTCGGTGGTGAGTCCCACTGCTGAATCTCCAGGAGGCGTGGCTCTGAAAGTCGCAACAACTGTGCTTCATCCAGTGTGCCTGGGAGAGAGCCCGCTGATGCTGCCCATCCACCTCCAGATGGCTGGAGCAGCCGGGCCCCAGCTCAGCCAAATGGGGGCCGCCCCGTACTTGATAACAAGCCAAAGCCCGGTTTCTCTACCGCTGGTCTTGGATCAGCAGGTCCTCCAGCACATGAGTCCCTCTGTGATTCCTCAGGCTGCTAATTGTCCACAGTTGCCACTCCAAAACAACGTCCTGTGTCAGAATCCTTTAACGTTCGCTTTGCCTCCAGGAGTCGACCAGAAGTCTGCAGGACAAGCGCAGGACGCCAACCTGCTGTCTCTCTTGCAGAATCCGGCGTTTGCAGCCATCTTGCAGGACCTCTTCCCTTCTTCTCAGGGGGGTTCATCCACCTGTCAGTCACCAGGCTCCAACTTCTTCCCCCTTCCTCCCCTAACGCCACCCTACACCTCCCCCCTGGCCCCTCTGGTCCCTCCTGCGACTCTCCTAGTCCCATACCCCGTCATCATCCCCCTGCCAGTGCCTCTGCCAGTTCCTCTCCCCATCCCCGTTCCTGTCCCTCAGACCGAGGACTCAAAGGGGAACGTGCCAAAACCAGTTTGCACTGTGAGCAAAAGCACTCAGACTTCTTTAAAAGATACTACCTCTCCTCCTTTGTCTTCGAGCAGATCCACGACCACATTCCAGACACAAACTACATCTCCATCCTCGCTTCCTCCAGATGAGGGGCAGGCTCTGGACCTCTCTGTCAGGGCAGTCGAACCAAAACAGGAATATCCTAGTGTGCAGCAGGACAGTGTGCTTGACTTGTCAGTGCCTGGTGTGAGGAAAAAGAGTGTTCAGTCGTGTAGCACCAGCGGTTCCCCAGGACGTGAGCGAGAACCGGGTCAGGATAGTAGTGCCACTGCTTTGTCTCTGGGCGTCGAGTGCACCCAGAGTTTAGATTCCAAACTCCTGGGCAGTCTGGCTTCACTGGAGTTCAGCCGGCAGCATAAGTGGGTGGTTGACAGCAGCGCCGGTGGCTCTAGTTCTCTGGGCCCCGAAGCGTCACTTAGCGGAGCTGGAAACCTTGAGATAGTCAGCGCCTCACAGACGGCTAAGGTCATCGTCTCCGTCAAGGACGCGATCCCCGCCATCCTCTGTGGAAAGATTAAAGGCCTTTCAGGGGTATCCACCAAGAACTTTTCCATCAAACGGGACGGCAGCCAGGGGACGTCTCTGCAGCAGCTCTATGGCGTCCAGTCCATGTCCCAGGGAGAGCAGCACGACCCCAACGACCCACTTAAAAAGGTTCCGAAAAACAGAGCTATCAAATTGAAGAAGGTCAGCTCACAGGAGATCCATTTCCTTCCCATTAAGAAGCAGAGACTTGCAGCGCTGCTCCCCAGGAAGTGAAAGTGCTCAGCGGAGGGGGATTAATTGCTGCGTTGCTCTCTGGTAATCCCTCTGGAGCGTATAACATAAAACACGTGTGGGGACATTCTGTAATCAAACTCATACACTTATATGTCCAATCACAGCCCACAGTTTGGGTACAAAATGTTGCAGAAACTCCTGAATGTGGGACACAGCAGTAACAGTCTTCTGAAGTGCTTTTCTGAATTGCTGTGCTTTTTTGCAAATGCACTACTCTACAGTGTTACATTAAACCAAGTTTAAAAGAAATGTTTTGGCAGCTTAATGGGCTCTCCATGTGGCTTTGGAGACTGTCTTTATAAATCTGAGATGTTCAAGAACATTTATAATTACAGAAAGACACATGGGTTAAATTTTTCCATCTTGGTCCATGGTTTGTTTCCATATGTAGTTTTTATCTAAGTGCACTGAAGACCTAAAAAACCTGATAATTTAGGTTCTTACTGTTCGCGGGGGAAGAGCATTATGTAATTGCAGGACACGACTGAGACTGTTAAAACACGTCCCATCATTGGAAATTCCTCTAGTCATCAGTAGCTCACTGAAGCGATTCGTTCTTATGTGATTGGTCGGGGTTTAGCATGACAGGCTAATAACGACTTGGCAAGAGGGTCGGAGCCAGAATTTCATCAAATGAATGTTGGCAAAGGCCCTCAGTCGCAACAAAATACTGTACATTCTTATTTTGTTAAACAGCAGGAAAATAGGGACTTCTTAATTGTCTGTAGGCTTCTCCAAATTCACTGGTTTGTCCAACATGACAAACTCCTGCTGTTTCCATTAACAGACTCATTTACTGGATCTAAGAGGACGACGAACTTAAACTGTGAAGGGGAGACGAAGTGAAAGGGAAAACTGAGTAATGTTTGAATGAGCAATTAATTCTGAGGCAGAAATAGTGCGGTGACAGAAAACACTGCGTGTATTTATTACGTGTGTGATTAGTCTGTTAATAGAATCGATATTTGGTGAAATGCTTCTTTAGGCTCCATCTCCCCTTTCTGAAATGTGTCAGTGTTTGTTCCAAGTGGTTTGATGTCATATTTCTTCTTGTTTTATTGTGAAGCATGGCATTTTTCTGTCCCATGGTTACGAGCCGAGATGTGAATGTGAGCGTGTTGTTTTGTGTGTCGGTTTATTTATCCTATTGAGTGCACTTTGTCATAGTTTAGTTGAAAACACAGGGTGTCCTACCTATTCTGTCGCCCCTTTGTGATCATGAAATCTGGAAATTACAAGCCCAAGAAATAAGAGCCATATGCAGACAGTCTGTGTGAAGAGCAGAGACATTACTGAGGGTGGGAAAACACCTAAAAATTACACTTTACAAGTTTGTCTATTTATATTGATGTTCATAATTACATTTTACACTCATGTCTGCAGTCCGTTCAACAGAAAACTCTTTTCTTTGTTCCCACAGTGATGTAGTTGGATCTAACTGGTTGTACAGGACTTTATTTATTCTTTGTACAACTTTTATTTATACAATCTGTGTGTATACTGTACAGAATGGTCATTTAGGAGACAGTGTGAGTTGATATTGAGAAACGACTTCCTTTTGGCCATCTCAAGAAGCATTTTTAGCTTCTGGAAACTTATTTTGATGAAGATGTCAGTGAAGTAACACCAGTTGAAATGTGCTGGCAGTCCATGTTTGCTTACTGTACAGTGTATGTGCTTTTTATATGACAGTGAACTAAAAGTCATAAAGCCAAAATCTGTGTCTGAGTTTTCAGTACTCTGTCTTTTTGTCTGGGATGAAGGTAAAATATCAGGTAAAAATTGTTGAAATGTTAGAATAAAAATTGGAATTCACTCAGTAATGTGGTTTTAAGGCTATGCTAAGGACAAAAAAAAAGAGATATTTCGAGGATAAGGTTATAAAATTTTGAAATAGCATCCAATTACTATGAGAAAAGATCTGTCTTTTTTGACTTTGGTGATCATTATGACTGAATTTCTGTATAAATGTTTCTTTTTAGACATATTTTTTTAAATCTATTGTCAGTTACTACTGGTCTATCATAAACTACTGAAGCTTCTCGCACTGTATAAGGACCCTCAAGCCAAAAATACACAAAAGCTGCTATAAAATCATGTAATCGATATTTTTTCTTCTTTTTTCTACATAAATCTCCTAAACCATTTCACTTTGCTCAAAACTCCCAAATGTTTCATCATTTGTCAGAATTGTATCCCTTTATATCCCAGTCTGAATGAAAAAAACACAAAATATGAGATATTTTCCAATTAATACATGGTGCAGGGGTGTGGCATTGTTTTATATCAGAGTTTTGGACATGTCAAAGATTAGCAATAACACTGATTTCATTGCATCGGTAGTTTTTGTTCAGTGCAGGACTGTCATGGCAAAAAAAGCCTGACTGACTGACACTCAAACCACATTTGTAAATCTCTAAACACTAATACAATGGAATCAATGTTGTTGCTACTTTTTGACACATCCAAGGCTCTAAGACAACCCCCCCCCCACAATAATAATCAAATATATAAATAACTAATTTTTGTGTTTTTTCATGACAGGACATATACTGTGACATCATGTGTTCAAACTGGCATTTAAATGGTTAAATAGTTCAGCAAAATTCAGTTTCTCAGCTTTTCACTGGTATCAGACATGATGCATTTGGACGTTCAGAAGCTTCATAGTGAACATGGAAACACCTTCATCTTCTGCAACATCAATTTACCAGTAAAACCCATGCAGTTTGATACATGAGTTGAAGATGCTTGGATTTATGTTCAGTTAGTGATACATTTTGCTGAAAAAGTCCTTTTTTTTTTTTTTAATCAGTTTTCTCTTTCCTGATATCCTGAGACCTAGGGGAGTAAAGGTTTTGGGTTTTTACATTAAATAATTTTCTTGATTGGAAGTAGCATGATGCAACATTATTTTCAATTAATTAATTACATTTTTTTTAATGGAATGTCCTTTGCAGTGAGCTTTTTTGTTTAAGTGAAGCTGTGAAATTCTTGTCCCCTGCAAAGGATATAAATGCATTGCTGGGTCTCAGGAGGATATAATAATCTGTGAATTTACTCTGAGCTTCTATGAACATCTGCATGGTTACTGAATTAAACATAGGAAAATACCTGATTTATACTGAAAAATGCAGACAATAATATATTAAATGTGATAAATCATGTGATAAGGGAAAGTTATATGTAGAGAAATCTCAACAAACATTTCTAGGTCTTTAAGGGTTGAGAGAATTTTTATGAGACAAAGGCTTAATATTATTAAAGTTGTCAAAATTCCCAGCTGAAGCAAATGCAGCAGTCTGAGCCAAGGATTCCTGTTTGTATTTGATACAGACATACCTTTTCATTTCAATGTTTTTTCATAATATTAAGTTCTTGTCTGCCTTTATTCTTGTAATATTCCATTTTCCTGTCCCAGCGCGGCCCTGAAACTATAGGATCCTCCAGTATCATCTAATCTACTGCATGTTAGATAGACATTGATACTTATGGTTCATTATGAGGGACCCAAAGAGGGGAGAGGGTTTCAAATATTTTGGCTCCTGATTCACATTAATTCTCATTCCCATGAAGTAGTCCAATCGCAAGAGGCTCCTTCCAGTTTCTGAACTCCAGCCAGGTCAGTGACTGAAAGCCTCCACAGGCGACTGAAAAGTGCTCTTGTTCAGTCCTTCAAGTGTGCAAGTGAGTGTTGTGCAGTTTGGAGGCTGCAGTGTTTGGATGCCATGTTACAGCAGAACATTTACCATGAATTTAGCACATAGACACACACACATGATGTAAAATACTGACCATGTTGGATGACAGTTTAATCTGTACATGTACTGAGGTAATATAGAATATGTTTTTAGGATGGCTGTCAGAATTTGTTTTCAGATTAAGCTCAAAAGCAAAGTTCGGTGATGTTACTTTTCTGATAAGTTTACAAAAAATCAACCCAAAACACTTTAGAAATCAGTTACAGCACATGCATGTCTGTAGTCTTGTTTATAAAAAAATACACAAGATCATAAACACAGGTCAGATTGTTTATCTGTTGTGACATAATAGACAAGTGACTTTATGCAACATGTATTTTTCAAGTACTTTAAGAAGACGCAAGAGGGAAATCGACAGCACTTCGATCCTGTGTCGGATATCATATGGCACAAGTACTTTTATATCAGAGGGAATAACAGGAAAATTCTGTTATGTGTTATTATAAACAGTATGCTACAAAAGCTTGTACTAACAAAGACCACGTAAACCTGAGAAATGTCATATAGGTAAAGCAAGGCAAAGTCTAGTATTGAGTATTTCAACTAAAAGCGCTGCAGTAAGTATTAAAAAAAAAAAAAAGCAGAATGGAATCCACTGGGAGATTCACCGTGTCCAGACTCTTCACATTTCTAACGTGTGTATACGATTTCCTTAAAATATTAAAGTTTCTACAAAATGTACATTCTGTTGCTGATATTCATGGTTAAACCCATAAAACTATACACATCTGTTTTCATTGCTAACAGTGATTGCAACGGTCAAAAGTGACAACACTGAGGTTGCAGGCATCCATGAAGCTAAACTAAATGATTATGACTGATACAAAATAAAGTAAGCATATAAAGCCCTTAGAAATGTGTTATTTGTACTTCCTTAACAATCTATCCATTGAAATGAATACAGGCTCAGATAACTCGGTATAAACGGTTTGAAGTTGATAAGAACTGCATGGAGGCCGGGAGGAGGCAACTTAGGGCTCGCTAAGACACAATACATGATGCCATTCTTTTCCAGCATGCCACAGCACACAGGACACAGTAGATTTTTGCAGCAAAACTAATAAAAATGCTAAAATACAACATGATCCCTTAATAGTTGATACTGAAAATGTCCGAGCGAATGAAAGCTTCTGTCTGACGTTATGTGAAAGAAAAGGAATGCACTGAGAGGCATTCTTCAAGCAGGCAGATGTACCTATACTTCAGGCAAACGTGAATAAACAAGAACTGAAAACAGCTAAACGGCACGAAAAGCATCCAAATCCTCTTGAAAATGCACGGGTAAGAATGTCTGATGGATTCTTTTTGTCAGTATACCAACCCTTCCTTAATAACTGGAAATTCAACAATAATAAAAACATTATATAAGAAGAAACATTCTCCATCTTTGGGGATCCAAAACCAGGATCAAAAGATTCATCTCCATTAAAAAATGTGTCCACGTGTGCACATGTGCTATGCAATGTAAACACTACGAGGATTATTTTCCTTTGGGATTTCATAAAGTCAATGGTGTCCGTTAAACTCGAACAGCTTTTTGTTCACGGATGAGGGGATGAGGTAATGTGTCAGCAATACACGGCACACTTCTCCACTCTGGAAGTTGTAACATCTATTGAGTCCCTCGAGGTGGAGTCTGGAGTAACACGTAGCCTCGGCGTGGCCGGCGGCGGTGGAAGCGGAGACTGGTGTCCCGACGCTGGCCCTCTGGAGGCTTATTGCTCATGAGTCTGTGACAGATGGCGGCGCTGTTTCCTGTTACACTTTGCCTTGTTTCAGCCTCTCGATGTGGTGGCATAACTTCAGCGCAGGCCCCAGCTTCAGACCCATGTACTTCATGATCATGTCGCTCCGGAGCAGCATCAGGGCTTTTCCGTCGATCTCCTGTGGAACAATGATGCTCATTTAGGAAACAGATCCTGAGTTCATTCTGTACAGTGTAAATGGAAGAAATTGATCAACACACATGACGTATTACTGACTGTATCCGTAACATGTACATATGTGATATTTTTTCATATATATTTTCATGACATATTTATTTGGATTGTGAATATCATCTTGGGGTGTTTGAGACATATTTTACCATTTCCCAACATTACACAAAATCATGCAACCAATCCATTAATCAAGAAAATAACCAAAAGACAAATCCACAATGAGACTTTTAGTTGTAGCCTTAATTAGTACTAGCTTAACCTTTTACCAGGGACAGTTCTGTCTGTGTTGCCATGGTAATGCTATGTGACGCTTGCAGCAATATACACATTATACATCCACATAACCAGAAGAACATCAGCTAAAAGCTCAATCAAACCAATTACTGGACAACAGAGCACAATCCAAACAACAAGCACTTCAATGGGCACATATCTAAGACAAGCTGCCAGTCCGAGACCAGTGCATGTCACAAATAACTGAATAAAACAAAAGACCAATGCCACAAACTTTGCAGCACTATGCAACACTAAGCAGATCCAACAGTACATGTATGTTATTGGATCATAACTTGGCTTTATATGAATGACGGTTCCGCTAATCCACTGTTTGGGGTGTGTAGACTCCATCTGAGTCACACGTTTGGTGTATAGTGTTCTGTTTTTACTGACTCGAGTAACTACATTCTTTAAAGCCAAACATGGGAATGCAGGTATCATCCAGGACATTAGGAAACACTTTTCCTCTCACGCCAATGGTGACAGGCTGCTCGGTGACTGATTGACAATAAAGGAAAATTAAGAGCTGTTTTGCTGTACATTGTCTCAATCAAGGCTAAGGTCGACAAGAGTGACTCAAATCCACCTGTCTGTTTGCTGGTTCTGTGGTCTTTCTAAAGAGTCAGCGTTTACTCACATGTTTTCTGAATAGTTCTGCATGTGGAGCTAACGCTGTGGGGTCAGCATCCCTCACAAACTGCATGACCTCTTCAATGGTCCAGGACGATGGGTTTTTACTGGGATGCTGCTCCCGCTCAGACACCTCTGGACCTGTAGTTGAACTGGCTGCTGTCAAGACAGAGCACAGAAACATGAGCTGATAAGGACAGAAACCACATGGCCTCAAAGATACTGTATGTTCTCCTCATAATAGTCAGACACTCTCATTGTTGGTCTTTTTCTGTTACATGAAGATGGTTTCCTGGAGGATTCCTACACTAGTGGGTGGATTCTTGCTGTACCTTCAACTCTTCTTAGGGGCTGTGTGGAGCTGAGCTCTGCTGGGTTTGAGGACAGTCGGCGCATAGGTGTGGTGTTGCCAGGGTGATAGAGGCTGCTGGCCTGGGAGTGGTACTCGGAGGAACTCCTCACCATCTGGGGTCGAGGGGTCATGGAGTTTGAGGCTGAGTCCATGTAACGCTGCTCCTTCATTAGGCCGTTCTCTTCATGGGGCAGGGTCTCTGCTGGAGAGAGGAAAATGCAGCAGACCTTCAAATGTCATTCTATACACGCTTTCATGATGCACAGAACTTTGTGTGCAAAGTGAGCCAGACCTTCTGATGGGTGGGCCTCGGTACGTAAATGTTTGGGTGACAGAGGGGCTGCGTACGGTGGAGAGACTCCAGAGAGACTCCGTTTACTGCCTCGAGCCAGAGACGGAATGTCCAATGCCTCTTCTTTTACTGAAACGCAAAAACAGGAAACAACTCACTATGTCTACATGCACAAAATATTTACATGCAACCATGCTCCGATTAACAATATCCTAGAGAACAGAGGTCATCAAATGGTAGTCTTCAGGCCACATCTGGCCTGCCGAAGCCTCCCATGTGGCCTGTAGAATATTCATAAACGTGCTTTCTGATCTAAAATCCACCAGACTTCCTTTCTTTCCTGTTCTTAGTGTCTCTCCTGTTGAAATAAGTGACTGCAGTGCTTACCTGACTTTGTCCTGTCGTACGCACTGTAGTGGCTGAACGGTTGGCTGCTGAACAGGTTGTCGCATTGCAGGTGACGACACATTGTTTCCAAGAACCGCAGCACAAAAGAAGCACTGGACGCTGAGGGCAGTTTGACCACACAAACTCCACCATCTGTTCTCACTGGGAGGAAGGACAACCTGTTTTACTGCTCTATCAATCATCTGCCATTACACATGACACAGATTTTTCTGAACTGGTGGTCCAATACTGTCGGATTCCAATAAGCAACAACTGTAACAACTGGTACTGGCTGTGTGTTAGTACCTCGAACGATCTCTCCTCCCCCTGAGTGGGTCTGCAGTGCGCTGAGCAGGACTTTGGGCTGGTATGCACAGTCTATACAGGACTGGACCACCTGCTGCAGCACAGCGTTCACTGGACCAGGGCCAAAGTGATCTGGCAGATGCTGCATCTGCTTCCTGTCCAGGTGGGGACCGCAGTTACCATGCTTGTTCACATACACACACACTGTAATGACAAACAAACATAAGTGACAAAATTATCACATTTTAAGATGAATCCAAAGCCTGTGTATTGAACAGTGAGTCCTTGCCTGTTGAAACCACAGAGTTGAGACTGGGGGGACTCTCTTGTGGGACCTGGATGCTGGGCAGTTGTGTGCTGCTTTGGAAAATCTTGGACTTTCTCTGAAAAATACAATTGTTTACAGAAGCACTGTTAACACAAGCACAGGTATGGGATTAATTTCCTTTCAAAATCAACTACAACATGTCTTACAATATCCTATATAAATACTATGGTACTAGTTTCAAGTTTTCAAACATTATATGGATTAAGTCATTTGATCCACAATGGATTTGGCACTATTTTAATTATGGTGATTATCATATATGTAACAGTCATCTTGGCTTTAAAAAAAAAAAAAAAAAAAAAAAAAAATATATATAATTTGGCAGGGATGACTTTGTCAGAACTCTGCATAACTACAGTTATTTTGACACTGACTCATAGAAAATCCTCAGCACAGACATCGTGGATAGATTGTGGCCAAAATATAATGTGGGTAACATCATTTGATCCCTACAATGTCTGCAAATAAAGCACGTGAACCAAATGGCCCTTTTTTGTCTTTTTTTTTATCTCTGCAGGGTGTATTTTCTTGTACTTGCTGTAGGTTTTTGTGAAGTGCTGAGTATGAGAAGTGCAACAAATATGTTGTGTATTTGTTTAATAGATAAGTTTTTCATTTGCAAAACAAAATGCATTAGTTTGCAAACTATTAGTGAATCACACATTTGAAATATATGTCTATTTGGTTGGAGAGGTTTTGGCAGGAAATGTTCTCTATACACATACAGCGTTCATTTCTATTTTTACGCCTGTAAATCTACCTTGCTTCCGGGCTTGGGGCCCCTTTTCTTGTGGGGCCGAGGTTCCAACTGTGTGTCTTCAGGTACAGTGTCGTTTTGGGCAGCAGCTGCCTCAGCCACAGCTTTGAGCAGAGCGATAGTCTCACTCTTGGGTCGACGGCCTCGGACCCCCTTCCTGACGGGCAGAGGGGGCAGAGGGTTGGGGAGTCGGTATGGGGACTGCATGGACCGCCTGTTGGGCTTGGAGGGCGACGCCGTGAGGATTTGCAGACTCTTAGGCAGGGTAACTGTAAAAACAGTGCAACAGAGTAGTTAGTATGAAGCAAGTTCTTTTATCTGGAAACAGAGGGAGGATTATAAAAATGGAAAATGGTCTGCAATGTGTGCCATTACTCCTGGGTAATTACGAAGACAAAGCAGTGTGCTATTATCTGTGACCCAGTGACGGTCCAGTGTACAGTAATGCTGCTGTTGGGATCAGAGTGAAGACGGTACTGATCTAGTTTTGGAGAGGTTCATACAGTTCCACCACTTTGTCCTTTTATTTGTCAATCTATATGGCCAAACATACAACTGTTCATCATTGATAGTATTTATTTACAACATAAAAGGTAATGAGAAATAGGGAGAAACAGGGTGGATTTCAACTGGGTTCATTTTTGATTCCTTCAAGCCAGAGATAAGCCGAACTCCAAGTATTCCTGGTATTCCATATTCAATATTCCAACAACACCTAGATTACTACATGTTGTAGTTTATTGTGTGATACACCACAGATTAAATGCCGAATTTTCTGATAATGTCCCCAAACTGAACAGATTTCTAACAAAACAGTGACACAATTTAAAGACAAATAGCCAAATGCATGGTTCCTTCCCAGAGGACAAAAGTACATGTTCCATATTTTGTGATTGCTGCCTCTCTCTACAAATCACAAAAATCATAGCTAGGAAAAGTGACAGATTTACTGATGGAGCTCACTGTCTTGATGGCAAAAAAAAAAAATCATTTTCTGACACTTTACCACATAAAGCAAAGGCCCTTTTACTCAGCTAGTGAATATATTGCTGTTATGTAATATACTCATGCTTCCCCAATGAAACCCATACATAGAGAGCCAAATAATAAATCTTCTCTCAAAATGCAGCACAAGCTCAAAAACAAAGGCCACACTGAGAGTGAAGCTGTGGTAGACAAATGGATCCACATTAGATACGGGAGGAGCAGACATGACCTCCAGACTCTTATGTATTCATAAAGCAGTCTGTCAAAATGAACGCATTAACGCGAATTAATCCATCACCATAATTAATCTGATTAAAAATGTTAACGCAATTAACCCATCTGCAGCATAGAATGACTCTGAACATCTCTGGCAACGCATTTTGGGCAGTTTGTTCGAGTAAAGTCACTGTCGCGCATATGCAGAAGGGGAGTTGTAGTAGTAGTAGTAGTGACAGGCAGCAGAACCAACCAATAAAGCTGGAAGACACTAAACAGCATGTTGGCCTTTTCATGGGAAATTTTAGAACAAAAAAACAGGACAGAACAGTTGTTTCAAGTTGTTTTGTGAAACTATTGAAGGTGTTTAATAAACACATAAGTGCATATATATTCCCTTCTTTCTTGAGTCTGTTTGCTGATGTAAAATGAAACACAATTAATATAGATTAAAAATGAATGATATTTCATTGTGTTTAATCAAAATTCATCCACAGCTACCCTGTGATTAATCTGATTAAAAATTTTAATTGACAGCACTAAAAACTACATAATATTGTTGCATTGTTTAGTGAAACGTATGTAACATTTCTTTCATAATTTCCTAAAGAAAACCCTTAAAACTTAGGCTCACCTCTTCACTCATGAAATGAAGGAGAGAGTGGTAGGACTAGATGGAAAGAAGGTGTGCCAAACGTGAGAAGAGCTGTTAAAAAGTTATTAACACTTCACATTATTATGTGATAAATTTTACTTTTAGAGAGTTCTCTTCACTGGAAATATTTTCCAAGTAAAACAATGGAGTTTGGGGAATCAATGGCAGCATTTCTTTTGAATGCTGAGTTTGATTATGAAGATTATGAACCGATTAAAACACTATGTTATGTTGTTATGTTTGCAGCTTATAACAATACTCCATAAAACCCCTTTGAACAATATAAGCTATCACATATAACAATACAGTTTATTGTAAAAACATGAAAGCTATGTCAACGTAAAAACATGTTGGGCTTTATAATATGTATCTTATCTGTTTTCCTTTATTAAGACCATTATGCTACCATAGAATTAGACTATTAGCTTATGAGCAAGATAATAATAAAAAAAAAATAAGAAGTTATTCACAGACAACAATCAGGCTGACTTACAGATGCAGCAGATGTGTGCATTTATAATTCACTAAAGTCTGTCAGTGCTGTCAGTGTACTAATGTTATTGAAGAAAATCCACGCCATGGGATGGTTAAGTACATTGGTATGGAATGGCCCGCCATCCAGAAGATCATGCTGTAAGCCCCTTCAACATTAAACTGGTAACTATGACGACTTAAACACTGTGTTAACATGCTGTGTGTCAACATACTGTGTGTCAAATAACAGAGCACAGAAATCATCTTATAAAGTGTTCCTGAATATATGAAAAACTTGAATGGTATAGTGCTGAGGCTCAGACAGACCTCTGCTGCCACCCAGAGGGTAACACTTACCACTGTTGCCTGGTGGCTGGAGGCTGTGTTTAGTCAGGGAGCACCAGCCAACGGGGAAGATGTCCCGTGAGTCATACTTGCACCAGTAATCAAAGGCACCTCGCCAACCATCGAACATGACGAATACCTCATCACCCTTCACCTCTCCGATGGTAGCAGGGCAGATGAGGTACGGGTTCTTCTTGTCCACTGCCTCCAGCTTCATGCCTGGTTTAAAGTTGTTCTGAGGAGGCCTCAGAGGCTCCTGAAAGTGAGTGCAATATCTTCATTAGCAAAATTAAATCCATATGATGATGTGATAGATCACTGAAGACTGCAGACATACCTTCTTAAAAGCTGTTGCTGGTGCCATCTCTGCTCCATTTAATGTTCTCAAGAGAAACATAGGCCAGGAGGAGGCGTTCATCCGAAATCCTGGAGGAGACGGTTTCATCAAATTAAAAAAAGAACACTTACTCTGGATGAATTTCTTTCTGCCTAATAAAAAGACAGCTAATTTCTACTGTGTATATTAGTAGAAGTGTCATATATAATCAAAATTATATGTGAATTCAGAAAATACTTTAAAATGACCACATTGTAGACTGTCACTTCTAATGATTTTCTTTTTACTTCCCTACAAACAATTCCTGTTCAGAATTACTGCCTTCTGAGTCTGATTCTGTTCACTCTCTTCCAAGTTTGCTTTGCCTTTATGCTAGTTTCCTGCCTGCAATGAGGCCATATGGAAGAGGGTAAAAATCTCACCAAAAGGAGTGTAATTTTGGACACAATATAAACAATAGAGCATAACTTGAAACAATACTTTTTTTCTATTGTCACTGATGATTAAACATATACCAACTAATTTTTTCTTAGCTGATTCCAATTCTGCTTTTTAAAGAACTACAATTGGCATCATATACAAGTATCTTTGTAGATTATCTTTAGCAGAAAACAAAGTCTATTGAGTAGCTTTAATATTTTCTCCAAAATTACACCACATTACAGGGCCGTCACTCACTCTAACTCAAACAAATCGCAAGATAAAGTACTACAGGTTACAAGGCAGTAAAGCTGTGGAATGCTTTCAGTCCAAAGATGCCTTCTAAAAGAGACATAAGTGAATCAGATCATAAGGTCATGGTCTACCTGTAAGGCACCAGAGAAGGATCTGTTTAACATACTAACATAAACACTGGTACTGAAAAAAATGCAGTGGTTTCTATATCTGTTCAAGTATAATATTTAAAACCCTTTTCCAAATAAAATAGAGTTCTAATTTGATTAATCTGACTGCTTGACGTGTGCAGCAGAAAAGAAGATTGAGTATGCATTAATGGAGATGCATTGATAACTACTGTGCATTACAAACGATGAATAATATTAACTGAAACCCATCACATTTTTATAGGACAAGGTTTTTTCATACAAATTGAGTGAAAGTGAATTGTAGTATGTTCCACATTAGTAGATGAGCAGCTACTCACGGCTTAATTTAGCATCTTGGCACCACTACGGCAGAGATGTGTGACATTCATTTCACTTTCACTCATAAATTATCTCTAATAAGTTTGTCCTTTGTGTCATAGAACTTTTACTGATGACGTGTTAGCATGTGTGTGGCTATGACATTAATGTCTATGTTGTTGTGTGCATGACATGAACCACTGTGGCGCTTATGCATGTTAATCTGACCTGTACAAAGGCTGGACATATCTGACACTAATGAGCAGGTCTATAGTTAAGGCCACTCCAGCTGATGAAAGTAATCAGTCAATGGATTTGTGTACCTCTGCTAACAATGTGATGTTCTTACCCAGTGGAGGCTGCAGCATATCTCCATTCTTCTCACAGGTTCCAATGGGCTGAATATCTGAGGAGTCCACCAGTCTCCAGAAGTCATTACTGTTGTCACTCCCATCCAGGCGGAGACGAAGACGAACCCCAGTTAGACCCATCACAGTGGCTATACAAACTGATGTGGAGTTTCGAGGGTCATGGGCCTCAAGCTTCATCCCCACCTTGAAGTCGTTGGACGGGGGAACTCGAACCTGCAAATCAGCATAAAATCACCCAGATAAGTTTAAACAATGTCACTTTCCTGCAAGATGTACATTAAAGCAGGAAAAGATCTGACATTTCACCTCACATTTCTATTTTTATTGAGAATCTGAGTGTGCAAAGCAGACTGAAGGTGTTTTCACCTTTATGTTCAGTTAAGTCAGACTTGACATTGTTTTTCCCCTTGGTGTAATTGGTTTAAGCAGGTGCAAACACAGTGACTGCACTCAGATACAAACCATAACACCTTTGAGTGGAGGCGCTCTGGGTTCAGTCCAAAATAAACCTGAATCAGTGCATTTATTCTACGAAACAGAAACTTCGATTTGACCTGTTAGCTTAACCAAAGTCTTTCCTGTAACCAGGTGAAGTCTGCATTTTGGGCATGCAAATCCAAGCAGCTCAAGTTGCCTTTATTTCCTTTTGTGCTTTCAATCTAGATGCATCAGAATACACTAAATGAACGATATGTGTGAAAAAGCCCTTAAAATTCACTTACATTAAAGAGAGTTTAAGGCTCATATCTACGCACATACCTGACGAAAACAGCTTGGTGGAGCGGGTATAGAAGATGTCTCTTTAAGATATTCTTCCCAGCTAAAGGTATCTGAAGAGAAATTGTAGATATAAATAAATACTGTAAAAAGCAGCAGTAATATTCAGAGTAGACCATTAAAGACCTTCAAAATACTGGCACAGCATGTAAATTGACATAGCATAAAACAGCTACAGTATGGGCTATGGAGCCCAGTTAAATGATTATGTAAACACCTAACCTATAAATCTTCTTGTGTTTCACCAAAGTCTTATCATTTTAAAAAGTCTCTTTTTTTTTTTTTTTTTTTTTTTGGAGAACTTCACCTTTAGGAGCTGAGGGAGTTATACCTGTTGGTGGAACGGTCTTTCCTGATTTCTCCTTTTTGCCATCTTTTGGATCTACAGTAGATGTTGATAAAAGGAAATATTTCATAAATGCTGTAAAAACAGTTACAGAACAACAATGAAGATACTTTTAAGACCCATATTATATACTCCTCCAAGTGTTTTAACTCAGACAGAATATGAGAAAACACAGTGTTGGTCCCATCAGTGGGTGACAATATTTTAAGAGTAGCAAAGTTATATGCTCTCTTATTAAGCATAATCAAATGACTACTTACCTTTTATTGGTGTTTTGCCCATGGTGACTGATGAACAGTGACACAGTCGAAGTGTATGGTAGTGACCCAGTGTGCCTTTGTGCTTGTGTAGTTCTGCTCTAAAAATATAAACAGATCTATTATATGAAATGTAGCACACAATATTCATGCAAATTAGAGTTGCTTGTCATTAAACATTTAGAGACTAACCAAACACTAATAATCTTGGTATCATAATGTAGTGTTGGCTGGTTCTGAAACAGGTGCCACTGACATCCCTAAGTATAAAAAAGTTCAGATACAAAAGAGTCGAAAGGAATCTGTTTGTTTTTAGAGTAATAACATTTCTAAACGCTATACAATTAACACTAAACATACAGTATGCAGAACACACTGGGGGAATCCAGGAATGCACTGTGCCTGATATTCAGTGCATAAATAAATACACCCATAGCAGCAGACACCATGAAATATTGATTAAACATGCATTATATAAATATGTATGCAGCCTGCTGACTTTGATATATCTTATTTTCAGCAACTATTGCTCTAAGTTGAAGGTTGTGGCTCATTTCCTAACTTTAACTGAGATATTTTTTCAGCAAAATCTGCCATCATGCATCAGCTGATGGTTTTACTGGAGAACACAAAACTGTACAAGGGAGACGAAGCATCTGAAGGCAGCACAAAAAGCCGACAACAGCAAAGTGATATTCTGGTCTGTCATCGATAGCTGAAACGTGTCTGACCTGATGAGGCACCACCTCTTAATGTTCAGAATGTACATTGAACTTTGCTACTCAGCTAAAGTGAGTGTCACTTGTACCCAAATAAATTCACATATAAACTTTGAAACATGCAAAAACAACTGACTTCATCTTCTAAATTATTTATTTAAATTCATTAGTTTTTAAGAAAAACGTTGGAAAAGTCCTGTACTTGCTCATCACAATTTCCCATGTTGATATTTCCGAACTGCGTTTTAGTGTAATTTACAGGAGCAAACAGAAGAATTTTTTTTCCTGTTAAATTAAGGTTTTCAGGCTAATATGAACAAACGCCAACTATATAGTTATGTAGTGACATATATTGCAGAATATAACAACACTATAAAAACACATCTGGAAAATGAAACAGAGTTTGAGTCCGTGTTTCATGCATATTGCTGTGGTATTCCAGTAATGGACACTCCCACACGAGGGGAAGCCTGAAACAAGGTGTTTTTCTGCGCTGTTACCACAGGCCTGATGTACGAACTAGGACATTTTACACATTTCAGTCAAATGCGAAGATCGTGTAAGTTTATGACAGATGCACCAGTGAGTTAGTGCTCATGACTAAACTAGTTACTTAAGGGAATTAAACCCACCGCCCCACGTTTATTTCATGTGTTATACGGAGAAAACGGGACTGCGTGTCCTTTACGTCAAGTGACCCTTTACAGTCAAATCTCATTAGGCTGGAGTTAAATTAGCCATTTTGAGACACTATTATAAAGCTACATAACCGTTGTATAAGCTTAATGTACGTCGTATTACAGAAGTTTTCTTTTACCTAACGCTACCACTGGGAACACTGCCTTACATCTGCTGGTTTTAAATATCTGCACACTTTGCTGTATTTTTCTAATGTTTTTGTTTGTTTGTTTTTTTCGCCACAACTCTACATATGAACATTTACTGACTGTTTATCACCTCATATTAGGCATCGTTAACTCAGCTAATAACAGCTAGCTACACGCCAAGATATTGTTTACTATGAGTGCATAGCATAAAACTGCGAAAAAATACACTGTAGGACTATTCTATATTCTCGGAAGTCGTGTTTTCCTTGTAACTATTGCTATATTGTTCCATGTAATAGTCTGTTCCCAGTGTTGACAAGATTTGCTAGCTACCGCTCTTAGCTAATAACTAGGTTGGCTAATGCTAGCCTTAACGTTAACCCTCTGAAAGCAGTTTCTCACATTATCAAGGAGAAATACACATAACCCAGGACGTTTAGCTCTAAGCGACTTTTTCCGAGATAATATATTATTTAGTCTAAAAAACAAACTTACAAGTGCCGTCTTTCTGTGGTTAAATCGAGTGAGGATCCAGACACTTTTCTCTATTCGTCAGCTGCCATTTTTTCCACAAATGTAGTGTATGCTTACACGCATGTAATTTACGCCAAAGATAGTATTTTACAGCGAGTCAAGACAAGCGATCAGTGAAAGCGACTGGTCCTGCGGTTCATCAGGCCAATAAATTCTGGTGATATTCAACACTGTAGCCAATCAGACAAACGTTTATTGATTTCATCCAATCAGAGTCTGAGCCGCTCTGTCTGTGACTTCGGTTCACTTAAAGTAACACCAGTTGACCATCTTCATTTTCTCTCTTCTTTGTATTATTTCCCAGGCATCTCTTACTGGTTCTTCAAAACCTCAAAAAAAAAATTAAATGTTAGAAAACACACGTAATTAAGTGTAGTTTCTACCAACTAGACAAAAATATGATTTAAAAAAAAAAATAACACAACTTGATGTTTACGAAAAAGTGAACCCGAATCGTAGTCTAAGGAGTATGTCACTGAAAAGGCGTTGTAGCCTATACAAAAAACTTAAATATTATGTGCATTATTAAACATTGCAGTGTGATTGAAAAGACTAAATACGTATAGAATGTATCTAGAAATGTAAAATAACTAAATAAAAATGTAAATGCAATAAAATAGACACGTGGGTGATAGAACAGCAATTTACAAAATAGAAAATATGACTGCGAAAACGAAAATAAAACAGCTAATAATAATGATACTAAAATTAGGATTCGGTGCTTTCTCAAATCGCTTGACTCAAACATGTGTAATGTCCCATATTAGTTTAAAACGCCTGAATTTCCCCCACCCACAGCCTTCCTTTAACACCTCGACGTTTCAAACGGCTAAAACGTTAAAAGAAAGAAAGAAAGAAAGAAAGAAAGAAAGAAAGAAAGAAAGAAAGAAAGAAAGAAAGAAAGAAAGAAAGAAAGGGAAACAACAAATATAAAAAAGACAAAAAAGAAAAAAAAAGGCTGAGATTGTGATTGTTTTCAGGGGAAATTTCTTCACACAGTAGAAATTCACTGGCACATTTTTTTTACACTACCTCTGCCCAAGAGCCACTGATTTTAATAGTATTCACATATTCACATTAGGTGGAATTTAGTAAAGCAGAAATTCAAGATATGCAAATGATAAAAACACAGGCTACACTGTAAAACTATACATGGGGAACATTATGTTCATGTTGATAATGTTGCATGTCCAGATACAGCTATAGTGAGGACTTATAGTGTTGTAAGAATAAAAATATATGCTTCAAAATGAAAATGAGTTCCTTAACAAATAATCAAATTTAATAGATGAAGTTTGGGGTTTTTTATTTTTTGTTTTTTTTCCTTCCAAAATAAATTGTCAATATTTTCTCTCAAGTAGGTTGCTCTCTTTTTCTAAGTTCTTTAGTTACAACGTAAATAAATAAATAGTAAAGCTAAACTCTGGGGATAATGTACACAGAATCAAAACACTTCATTGTTTTGATCACTTGGCAGTGATCAAAACACAAGAAACCACATCCTCTAAAAGGAGAAACATCACAGTATGTTACAAATGGAGTTCATGTAATTACTATTCAGCAAAACATGATTAGAACAGGCCATTTTCTTTTCAGTTTTTTTTTTTTTTTTTTTAAAGACCTAATTTTTTTCACTGCGTGGCAGAGAGATGAGAGTTCAAACATGTGATACTAAATCACAAAGCGCATTTCATTTAATGTTGATCATGAAATATAACTGTGACATTTAACCTTTCCAAACAATCTTTCACCTGATTGTGAAAATTAACTGGAATCAACTAAATTATCATTCAGTTCCTCAGAAAAATGACTTTTCATCATTTGTAATGAGACTATAATATTAATGTGACCTGATGCTGACGGATCTAACAACTACACTTAATTATTATGTTAACAGACAAATTACAGACTGATTGTGACAGTTCTATTATGCACTCTGTTGTGATTGTGAACATTATTATGTTAATATCTTGTCAGAGCTGCAAAGTTAATCACCACAAGCCTGTAGCTTAAAATTATTAAACCCTAATTAAATAAAGGAACAAATTTAAAGATATCAACGCATGTCAGTGTATATAAACTATACACAATCGACACCATCAAACACAAATAAATAAACCATCTACAAAACATTGGATATGACAGGACGTAGATTTTCAGTTGTAGGTTGGTCCAGTGGGTGGCAGCATGGCTTCATCTGAGAACACTAGTGTGGAAAAAGTTATAGGCAATTGATCCTCTGGAGTGTTTTCAATGTCACCAGCTCAGATTTTAGCTGAATGGGGCTGGGTTCATGAATAACAACCATTCCAGAATTTATCTGCAATTCTCTTTTTCCTTTGTACAGCATTGATTTATGTGGGAAACATGATCACTCTTAACATTTGCATGATAAAATAGATGGACATCTTTACATCTGGAGGACATTAGTCATGTTTTGCAAGTACACAAATCTGTAGTGAGTAAAGTGGAATTGGTCAGATCATTAATTTGTCGTTTAATTATTTATCCGGGCTGCGTTATCAAATGGAAGGTAATATATTTTGTGCATTGTTTCTGCAGTTTTTTGGCAATGTGTTAACTGGATGAAGTTTGTTTTTGCAGGGTGACTCTTTTAATGTCTAAATGCACATATTGACCTCAGTATTGGTGACTGCGCTGCACAATTTCTCATCCTGACCACAGATGCAATGCACTTGTTCCTCAGCAGAGCCATTTTTAAGAATTTAGCCTCTTGTTTTCAGCTTTGTATCTTCATTACTCCCGTATAATTCAACTCTCCTAGCCCTATATGTACTTTGGTATGGGTTTTATATAAAGTATGTTATGATCCTGAGCGGAGGGTGTGAGCTTGTGAATTATGTAATTGAGAAACTAGAACAATAATATCCCACCTCGTACAAAAAACCCGACCGCAACACAGTTTTCCCTCCCGTGTCGCCGTTCCGCTCTGTGATTGGTTGAAAGGAAGTAGGCGTTGGGATAAACAACTCTTTAGAGCATTTTCATTGGTTCTCGTCACGCCGCTCAAACTGTTGCCTGGTGATCTGCCTGCAGCTTGTCAACCGCACGATCCAGTTACTGTAGCTGCCTGCTGCAATGAAAATATCTTCGTTGGTGGGTGGATATATGGGCCCAGTTCCATCATTTTTTCCCAAACACTGACTGAGTGAGTAGTTTATTTCATCATTATTATAAGAAGAATTTCAAGCTCGGCATAATGTGAATATTTCCATGACAAGTTCTCCAGAAAGGTAACGTTACCAAGCCTGAGGTTTCTGTAGCTAATTTGCGGTTTTGTGAAACAGGCAGAGGACCAATGAGCACAACTAGTTAACGTAGCTAACTAACCAGGCTGGAAAGCTGTTGATGTTAAGATATTTTTACTTACTTGGCAGTAGTGTAACCATATCTTAGACTTGTTGGATTTTTTTTTGTGGTGTTCTGCATTGAAAATGTGTTGCTACAATCATTCTGTGGGCAGTCGTAGCCAACAAACACACACTCATTTGGACGGACAGTACAGAAGCTACAGTGTCTGTAAAAACAAATGTGTGACAGTGCTGGAATTATTTTACCTGCTGTTAAGGATATAAGGGATTTTGTATCAGGAAGCAACAGGACCATTTGATGACTGATAGACAACTCTAAAGCTATTATTCACACTTTTTTTTTTTTTTTTTAACCATAACTCAAGCGTTACCTTCTATGCAAATGCCTACTGGCTGCTGCTGTGATTTTGTGTTTTTACGAATAATGTGTAAAGAAATGAGCTGTAATGGCAGTGACGATGTAAGCTGAATCTCTTGTTTCTGCATAATCCTCACCGTTATGTCTACTTTTGACAACTGCAAAACCGATTCAGCTAAATATAACACTGCATTGATCATGTGAAGAGGTTTAAAGATCCTGTATTGTAGATTCCACAGACTCATTCCATTACCACGCATGAGTCATTCTGTTGATAGATACAAAATATATGATCCACAGCAATGCCCTGTGCATTCCTCATCATATTAGCCTTCTAGGTCTAGGCCTGGAGAGTAGTTGGCTAAAATCAGCTCTGGAAAAAACAATAGGCTGCATGCCTCTGCATGTAGGTTGTTAAATCAGGACAGAGGGGAGCACAGTGATGTTTAAAGAGATAGTATTGTTTGAGTTTAGTACGGTCCTCCTCAACTTTACTCAGTCAGTCTACCTGTGTTGATGGTTTGTGGCTGAGTAATTAGGGAGTAATAGACCACACAGTGGTGGTAAGTGTTCTGGGAGACTGAGTTTATTTTGGTGCCAAGGTTCCGCATACTGATGAGCAGCTCCTGTGCCCACAGCACTGTAGGAAACTGGGAGTCTGAGTAGGCTACGGAAGTCCTTGAGCTTTCCACTGAAGGAGAAGATGAAATGGAGAAAGTGCTATCAGGAGTCTTATCTGATTTAATAAGAATAAAAAGTGTGTGGATTTCAGATGAGATGGTGTGATCACAGGAAGGCTGCACTGTGAAATTAAAAGTGTGTGATCAAATTTAATATCCTTGTCCTGTATTATTTCTTGAGGACATTAGACTGTGTACTTATGATACATGAAATATGACTCCAAAGTTCTTCACCTAATTTATGAACACCTGCTCCTCCATAAATTTCCTTCAAGAGGAAACCATTACACAATTCAACATTTCCTTCCCTTTTTTTGAGCTCATATTAGCACACTGGCTAAAAAAGAAATCTTGAATTTCACATAATGTTTTCATCCAGGTGAAGGTGAGCCACTGGAGACGGTATGTGGTGGATATTATGGCTTACAGCCAGCGAATGCCTCTTAGGAGCCGACAGCTGGCCGCCTTACCCCATCCTGTAGACGGGCCCCCTCTATCTGAGCTCCGAGCGCCTCTCTCTACATACCTTTTGACTTCATGAAGATCCCTGACATCGGTGATGTAATGAATAAATTTGAAGTCCTTGGGATTGTGGGTGAAGGTGAGAGTGCTTCTTTTACTTCAGATGTAACAATGTGAAAAATAAAAGCACATTCTCTATGCCAGTAACAGCTAATCCAAACAAGCTTTTTATGTGCATCACTAGATAGGATGTAGGGCTTTCAAGTGAGTAATCATTTGATTGTTTTTATCCAGTTTGCCTGAGGAACAAGGTCATTAAAAGCCTGATGTACTGTTCATGTGTTTTCACAACTCGATAAGGTCAAGGACATTTTTTTTTATTTCCAGTGGAACAACAGAACCTAGGTACTTGTGACCTGAATTCACACTCTGGTGATGTAAGTGTGAAAGTAAATAGGTGGCTGTGACATTCAGTTTAATTGTCCTTCGTATTAATAAAAGAGGGAGATTTGATGGTGAGACCTCCACTCTCCCAAAAATGCTTCTCATGGCTTCTTTTTTCCTTGAGTCATTTGGTTGATATAAAGTGGCAGAGCCCTGGAGGTAAGGCCACCCACTTGTCCCAGTTTCTACACCCCTACTTCAACCTCCTCGAAGTTTTATAGCGTGTGTAATTTGTCGCTAGAAGACATGGGCAAACTTTATACTGGATTTTGAGTGGCTGTCCAGTGATGAGTCGCTTTGGAAAGAAGTCAGCACTTTTAGTGCCATATTAAAACTATAAAGTTGTTAAAGTTTTTTTTTCAAGTCCAGCTCTGCAGCCTTCGCACTCATAGCACAGTGTGCTCCACTTGGTCCAGAATCACAGATTTTTCCTCAGTGGTCTTCAGGTTAGTCAATTTGTTTGCAAAATGAATGGAAAAGCGAGTCATTAACAGTTGTTTTTTTTTTTTTTCATATCACAGTAATGTGTTAGTCTAGAGCAAAGGTCAGCAACTCTGTTCCTCAAGATCTACTATTCTGCATATTTTAGATGTTTCCTTCTTCCAGCACACCTGACAGTCATTATCAGGCTTCTGGAGAGCTTGATGATAGGCTTATCATTTGAATCAGGTGTGTTGGAAGAGGGTTACATCTAAAACGTGCAGGATAGTAGATCTTGAGGACCAGGGTTAGTGACCCCCTAGTCTAGAGAAATGGATTTGACTGCTTTTTTTTTTTTTTTTTTTTTTGAAAATAAAAAATTCAAATG
>JAPQRP010053992.1:0-25828 GCA_037367295.1 Apogon hyalosoma | reverse complement strand
CTTCCGATCTATTAAAACATAACCTCAGTGCTCTGTATACTCTGCAGTGTGTTAGATTCTGCTCAGTGTTGTGGGGTGACTTCACAGTACTATATGTCCTTTACACTGGTTACCCAGTCAGAGAGCCTGTCCTCTCTTTGACTTCATGATGACTTGAACTGTGGGAGCCACTGCTGTAACTCGACCTTGTCTCCCTCAGCCACCTGTGCTCGCGTGCTCAAAGAAAACACTGGCTTTTGTGTTGGAGTGAGACGTCCAAACAGCAGGGGGTTAAGGTACATTAGGGCGCTACGACAGGTGGCATTCTTTTCCGGTGCGTCCCCCTGTTTGTGGAACAGCTGCACCACACCGCTGTGGAAGTGGGAGCACGTTTCAATGTGGAATTAAGACGTCAGAAAAAGGCAACAACTTCACAAAAAAGTGATTTAGGATGTGTTTCCATGCCACGTCTATGTTTACATTTTTGTCTAAAGCCAGGGTGTCAAACTCATTTTAGTTCAGGGGCCACCTGCAGGTCAGACCAGTAAAATAATAGCATAATAGCCCATAAATAATGAAAACTCCACAGTTCTCTCTTAAATCATGTAAATGTTTACTTTTAAAAACTATCCTTTCACAAAAAAATGTGAACAACCTGAAATTTCTTAAGAAAAATAGAACAATATTATGCCCCATCTTATCAGTCAGACATGTACATGTGCATTACAGATCACAGTGGATCTATAATTGCACAAAACATTTTGTAACATGCATAATATTGGTAAACTTTTTGAGCTTGGAACTCAAATGAGTTTAACACCCTTTACTGTTAATATCTTGGGTTTTTTTTTTTTTTTTTTTTGCACAAATTCATCCCGCAAACCAGATTGGAACCTTTTTGCGGGCCTCAGGCTACATGTTTAGCACCCCAAGTCTGAAGCATTGTCATAGCAATGCAAGGATGGAGGTTGTGGAGGTCATGAGGATGTCCGTGTGTTTGTGTGATGAGATATTCAGTCTCAGTCCTGAGACTTAAAAAAATGTGCAACAGCACCGCTATGTCTGAGAAAGGAAATGGCTTAGTTGGAGTACCGCCTACTGGGACTGCTTGGACAGGGTGATAGGGGCCGTAGTTCAGGCCATGTGCGTTTAGATGGTGATGTGATGTGTGCTCTTGAGACTGTGTGAGGAAGATGGAGGAAGTGTGATGACTCCTTCACCCAGTTCTTTGCATAAGTCCAACTTTAATGCCATCAATCTTCAACGTCCAAAACTTGACTGTAAGTAACATTTTTACATTGATTAATGGTGTAATATTCATATTTAGTCATGTTATTGTGTGTAGTTTAAGTTAAACTGCGGTTTAGTTATGAACATTTCAGTATTTCTTTATTTATCTCAAGTAAACTGTCATATTTGCTCATACACATGATCTGTAAAAAGAAAACTACTTAAAAATGAAGAGCTATGGATTTTTCTTATGTAGTTTTTCTATAACTACTACATTCGAAAGTATCATACTTGAATTCAGTCTGACCTACAGCTTAAAGAGCCCAGTTTAGACCTCAGTTTGGTTTTAAGTCATTTGAGAGGAAGAAAAGGGGTGAAGATTGAGGTTTTCATAACAACTGCTGTTGGGTGGCCTGTGTGGCACTGTGAGGTTGGTACGAAGTGATGTAGGACCAAGGTGTCACATTCCACAGTTTGGTGTGTGTTTGTGTGAGAGTGGGTTCCTTACGAATGACCACCCATCCATTTGCAGCAGAGAATATACTGGATCCAGCACTGGCCAATATATTGAACATACATGATATATGGCAACGTGTTCTTCGTGGGATGTAGTAAATGATTAAATCATAAACAGAGTCCAAAATGCCACAGACTTTTTTTTAGCTAGGTTATGAGACTAACTATGGCTCTCCTTCTCAGACACATTCATATTAAATGGACTCAGCACAGGATAAAATGATCTAAATATGATATGTTGGAGAGAATGCCACATCACTAGTCAGTTGAGGAATGCGTTTTAAGTTATCAATTGTATCCAAGTCCATTTATAGTGATTCTGTAATTATCTGTCTGCACTTAACTCTGAAAGGCCTAGAAACATTTCTGATCTGACTTTCAAGTAAATTTTTCTCTACATTTAACTCTTCCTTACAGATTTATCACTATTTATTATTACATTATCCTCTGCATTTTTCAGAGGGAGTCAGGTATTTTCCTATATTTAGTTTAATGACCATGTGGATGTTCACAAAAGCTCAAAGTGAATTCAAAGGTTATTCCATCAAAACAGAAAACTATAAATATACCACAATATATAATTAGCTGATCATATAAACAAGCATCTGCCACCTGTGCATTTGTCAAACTGTGTGGGTTTTATTGGTGAGTCAATGTTGCAGAAGATGATGGTGTTTCTGAATTCACTGTGGAGCCTCTGAACGTCCAAAATGGGTCAAATCTGATCATTTCACCTGAATTATTTCAATGTATTGATAGGATTAGTGGTTCAAAAGTTATTTAACATTGTAGATCAGTTTTGTCACTGGTGGCATTGAGGGTTAAGTGTTAGTTTGTTTGCGATGTATGTTGTGCTGCTGCTATAAAGTCACTGGTTTTTGTATTAAATGACTTCAGTTAAACCCACACCAGAAAAGATGCGCTGTATATGACTGTTAAAGCAGTATATGTATGTGAGGATAATATTTTTGTCCATATAGCTGAACCCTAATTTGATTTAAAATTCTTTGCAAAAGTTACACTGTTTTCTGAATTTTTAATCATGTTCTGTTTGCAGTGTGTATAAAGATGTGAACAATCTGTAACAGACAGCAGAAATCTACCGATCTTAACCCAAACCACTACTGTGTGCACCCCTCTCTTAAATCTGTCTTAAGGTTTTATCAGTCGAATGTCTGTGAGATATGATGATGAAAAATGATGAAACTGCATCTCTTATGTCATCTGACTAATTTGTTCCCTTGGTAGGTTTATCAGATCATATGCCACCCCCTGGGACTGCACTATCTGCTTTTTCAGATCGCATAAATATTGTTTACCAGAAGCCTGCGTAAACTGAGCTATTTTAAACCGTACAGGAAAAACAACAAGAAACCTTTAATTCTTGTGTTTGTACAAACTTATTTTTTAATGGAGTTCATGCTGTCTTACCAATGCAGAACATTACTTGTGAAAACATACAGTAGATAAAGATGCATGAGACTTCAGGCCCAGTGACAGATTTATCTTTGTCATTAGAACATGGACAGCAGCTGGTTGGTGTTCATAAATCTGTGTAAATTTAACATACTGTAAATCTGGCTTCGGAGTTCACTGTTTACTGTTTATCCCACTTTACCCCAGTGTTGCCTGCTCTTCATCTAAATCATTAGAAATAATAAAAACACAGTGAAGTGAAGCCTCCTCTAGTGGCCACAGATGAGCTGCACATCCATGGATATAGAGAAGGGTGAAAAAAAAAAACCTCATACTGAAATGAAATTGGATAAATCCTCAAAATATGCATTTTTACACAGGATTTTAAAATATTTTTTCTCCCTTAATACAGATTTTGTGGTATTTCATGGTATGTTACAGCTGTATTTCTGTATTTTTCACAGAGGTTAAGGGCATATATGTATATTTTTGTGATTGGAGTTACATCTATAATTGTAACTGGTCAAACTGGACTGTAAGCCGTGTGTTGCATATGTATGGTAGAAGTCATTGAAACTTTACAATGAAAAGTAAAGGTGTAGCACAACAAAAACAAAGTATTAAAATTACATCAAATGCCTTCAGAGCAGAACTGCTATTACTGATACAAGTATCTGCATGTAGTCCTACTCAAAGTGCAGTATTCCTTCTATAGATTTGTTCTGTTGTCAGTCTTTGGTGTCTTTTTGTGCATGCATTTGATCTTGTTTTCACTCTATAGGGGGATTTTTTTTCTGCTAAAGCCTTTTTCAAAAGTAAGTTACCAATCACAAAAATGAGAACCATCACACGTATCATCCTTAAAAGACCATTCCTTATAAAAAGAAAAGAAGTTCCTGAAAATCTTAAGGCATACAGTCTGACTTCCTCAGCCAGAATTACACAGGACTGACCAAAATTTGCTCCAGAAAACATCATGCTGCCTGGGTTTGTGGATGCTCCTTCACTTTGGGTTTCTGCCAACCTGGGACCTTTGTTGCTGGTGCAGTAATTTCAACCTAATTAAATAAGTAACAATTAAAAGAAGAAAAAATAGAAAAAAGGGGGAATGGAAGAGACATGAAAGAAGAAAATCTGCCCTTACTGACAGTGAAACCAAACCAGTGGAAAAGGCTGGGGCAGCAGAAATTATAGGGTCAAGCATGGCACAGACAGAGTGACTTGGAAGAGGAGGAGTGTATATTTGCATAGTGCATATGTGAGGTACGTCTGCCTCTGTGTATATAGCAGATTATACAGTAGATATATACATGAGTCTAAATGTAGATCGACTGTGTATATATAACAATACAGGGAGTTACGGGACTTATATCCTTCCTCCTCAGTCCACATTGATGCTGCCTTGAGTCGTGGTAGATGCTTCCCAGCCATCAAAGTATGTTTTATCAGCATGACAGTAACTGCAGTGTGTTCAGCTGAGCACATGTGAAGTGGGATTGCAGCTAGTGACAGTGTGTCTCTTGTCTCTCCTGGATCATTGTGTTGTCTGGCTCTAATGACAAGAATCTAGTGCCTCTCTAAATATAAACCAACCTAATTACTGATGTTCACTACGTTCTCCATGTAAACAAGGTGGCTTCATATGATCTTCACATTTTCACACAAAGCGCGCATTCTCTTGGAGCATGTTTTCCCCAACAAGGATTTCCTGTGTTTAGATTCCGGAAGGTTTTTTTTTTTTTAAATAGATGCGATGAACACGTTGTCACTTTGCTGCATTCCAGAAGTTTAAAAAATAAATAAATAAATGCAACACACCTCTCTTGCGCTTTCAGTTTCAGGGAGGATTTTCTTGTGGTGCCTGTGAGTTTACAGATGTCACTGTCAAGGAATGTTAGCTAATGATTTAACTGAGTTTGTTTTGTCCTGACTACACTTCTTAAAAGCTTTTTTTTCCACACAAGTGTTTTAGTCAGTCTGTTCTAAAGGTGTCATGTCTGTCTTCTGTCACAGGAGGATGTCCCACATATGTCATTGGTTTGTAATGGCTAGTCAAGGATTGGTATTCCCCCTGGCAATATTTAAGGGGAACACCATTGTAGTGAGTGACCTGAACCACCAATCCTATGCTGATGTCTTCCTTTCTTTTTCCTTTTGAAAAGCAGCAGAATAAGCTGAAACCCTAGTCCATTTGTATTGTCAGGACAAAGAGAGACTATTGTGGCAGGAGAGCTGAGGGGGGGAGCTGCCGGTGGAGGTAGGGGTGCAAGGGGTCAGGGGGGGCAAAGAGGAGTTAGTCAGAGTCCGACACCAGTTGGGAGGAGTGTTGGTGTGTAATGGTGGTGGTGTGTGGGTCAGGTAGTGTTTTTTTTTTTTTTTTGTGATGAGGCTGAAGTTGCAGCAGTGTGCATTTATCCAGCTGGAAGAGGCTTCAGTAGCAGAGCGGCAGGGCAGCAGGGCGGGGGAGGTTAGGTTGGAGGGAGGGAGGGAGGGAGCGACGGGGAAGCCAGCGAACTGCCTCTCTCACGCTTCAACAGGCGTTTAGTCTGCTCCAGCTGCTTACGCCAAAAGCACCCAGAGAGCAGGAGAAGAGGCAGAAATGGCAATGGACATATCGATATCACAACAATGACTCCACAGCACTTGCAGAGTGAAGTGCACACTGGATTTTAACACCTGGAATTGATGACGCTTATTTATATATTGAGGTGTGGGGAATTTTTCTGCTGTCTAAATGCTGTCACTGAGGAAAATGCACTCTAGAGCAAAGTCCCGAAGTTGTGACAACTACCTGAGTATTAAGGTATGAGCTTAAAATCATTGATTACATTTTTAATTGGAACATTTGGGAAATTGTTATGAGTTTCTTACTTCATTTTACTTTGCTTATGGTGTTTTTACTTTCAGTTGTTTTAAGTGTTCTTTTTTTTCTGTACTTTATCTAAACACCATTGTTTATGTGCACGTTCATAAACTGCTTCTTTTTTCCCACAGATCAGAGACACATGATATGATTGATTGTACCTTTGTAGCCAAATCATAGTAGATATCTTTTTATGCATGCAGTACATGAATATAGAGTGCGCATGTATTCTGATCAGTACTATTATTGAGTGATATAGACTCATGTCCATTATTTTATTTTCTGTTTTAATATTGAATCTCCTTCATTGTTCGAACATGAGTGTCAGTGTGGAAGTGCATTTCTTTCTTCTGCTCATATCAGATCCCTGATTGTTTGTACTACTCTGTAGTCACTTTGAAGGCCATGCAGAGATTAGACGATCATCTTCAGCATGTTCTACATCAGTTGAATCGTAATTAGTGAAGCTTTACCAGCATTTAAAGGCATGCACCATCATGTTAAGTTGTCTAACGATGGTAATTAGAGACCACAGCTCAATAAATTGCAGACATTTGAACTTTTCTTTCTGTTTCTTTTTTGTTGTTGTCGTCAAAAACAACCTCTTAATGCACTTTTACAAATAATAAAAAACAGAAACAAGCTTTAAAGTGTATGTTTTCTGGGGTCAGTAAAGTGCACAGTGTGGGATGGGGTCCCCTCTAATAAATCAGCTCCCTTATCAATGTTTTACTTGTTTTGGAGCGCCTCAGCTCTATATTTACCCTGCAGAGGTATCAGCAGACTTTGTTAGTCACTATTGTCTCCCTGTCACTACTCATCACTGCTCTGATTGGTTGAAGGACCGCCATTCACTTTTTTCTTGTTGGGCTTTCCTTTATGCACAGGCATAATGAAGTATTTTATAGTGTGAATGATTGTATTGTATGAAGTATAACATTTATCTGTAGGGTCACAGAGGTCTGTCGAGGAACAATATCCTGTCAGTGTTGTTTACATCCTGTAGGACAAAGTCATTAGTTGCCTACTGACAACATAGATCAAATCTTTGTGTGAGTCTGTTCCTTTGTTCATTTGTCATATTTAAAAGAGATGTACAGTTGTGTGTATTTATTTAACGTGCATATTTTGTTTTGTACTCAGACTTTTCAGACTCTAAATTAATTCTGCTTCTGCGCAAGGAAAAAATAGCAAAAAGGCCATGTAAATAATTTCAGTCTAGTGAAAATCATGCAGTTTAGCCTCTACTGTGTGTAGTGTTTGCGTATCTAATTATACAAGCAGTTTATCACCAGACATCCGTTTCTGTAGTCCTCACTGTCACCTAATGGACCATTCTGTATTTCAGAGTCAGTGCAGACCTCTGGGGTCAAAGCTTATCTGCACAGATAAATTTACTTAAGTGTCTTTGTACACTGACCTTTATATTACATGTAGTTGTACATAGAGGAGTGTGTGCTGTGGTGTTCATACACAGAGCTTCTTTGTGTGCTGTGTGTCTTTAATGTTGTTGTGCTTAAAGCACAGTTTAATATTAACTCAGTCACCACTGTTGGCTGTCAAGGTAAAATATGCAAAATTATAAATTGTTTTAGCTTTGACTTCTAGGTTTTTTCCTTGTTTGCCTTCTAACAAACCAGGGAAATTTATAGAAAGGCTCTCTCCGCAGTCGTCTGTTTTAAGCCCCCTCCTCCTCGCCTCTCTTTCTCTCATGAGATAGGATTTCTATTGGCACAGATCAAAAGCTGAATCAAACTGCAAGTTCAATGGTGAAGTCTCACTAGGCTCTATTGTTGGTGTCCTGGCACCTGGCAGCGGGGCAGGTCTGAGCAACCTGTGGCCTTTGTCAGCCCGCTGCCTTTGAGGCTGTTAGCAGGTTGGTTAGTGAGCGGTCTGTATGGGGGCTCCAGGGCTCTCCTGTTACACTCCCCTGGTGGCTTCATGCTCCACTGGAGCCCTGGTAGGCAGCGCCTTTTGTGTCCCTGACCACTAAATGTCTCAGTGACCACCTCTCGCTCACTTTCTCTCCAATTCTGTATGTCTCTCACTCTTTCTTCCATCCCTCTGGTCCTCTCAGCCAGAGTGTTCTCTTCCTCTTTTCACTTTTATTTGGACACTTGCAAATTCACCAGGTCCTGTTACATGTAGGTCATGCAGTTTTGTAAAGTCTCCTACTCTCAAAATATGAAATACAGCCCCCTTTTCTAGAGGTCAACTAACTTACTCTTATTTTGCAGTATATCCTACACCTCTTGAACAGCTGGTTTACTGGCGGCATGGACAGAAGTGTTCCACCTGGAGCTTTGAAGCCATTAATTATCACCTTAGTCCTCCATCACACAAGCAGCTCCTTTACAAAGACCTGGCATCAGAACGGGTGGGACTTCCCAGTCTGCTTCTGTCCTGGCTGAGGGTTTGAGGCTAGACATACACAATCATACACACTGCATTCCTCTCTGGATCAGAGCGGATGGGAAGCTCAGCTTTGCTGGCTAAGCTCTGTTGCTCTGCTGTGACATACAGACATGTCTGCTTTGAAACAGGTGACATTTTGTGAAAACCTTCACATTTTTTTGACAATAGAAGTTTATACATCACTTCAGTTATCTAAGATGTTATCTACAAGGGAATGCATTTTTCTATTAACCTGAGTCCAAACGTAAACATTGTTTAACAAGGCCATTGTTTGGATAAGTACACTTTTTTTGACCATATTGTATGTGTAATTCCTTAGTCAGCCACTCCTGTGCAGCGAGTTGAATAACAGTTGATTTATCATGGAGCTCAAATCATTTCTAATGTGAGTAATTATTCTTCAAAACACCACTTCTGTCACTGCCACTGTTTTCTCTGCCTTGGGAACCTGAGGAGAAACTTGCTGGGCTGTCCTAACTGTGTTGCGAGGGCTTTCCTCTCATTGTTTGCTTTCCTCCAATAAAACACCATGTTATTCTTCGCAACAGTGACTAATGCCCAGAGACATTTTTGTCTCACTAAAAGCCGGCTGACTGCTAATGGAGGTGGGCGTTTTGTTTCAGGGCACCAACACTGTACACTGCATAGCACTTAGAGAGGCGGAGTGCACAAAGAACGCCTTGTAGTAGAGTCGTGGCATGTGTACCAATGCGCTGAACTGTACTCACTCTCCTCTAATTGATGGTGCTGAGCTGCTTAGATCAACAGGACAGATTCTACAAAGGGTGAAACATGGGCTGTCTGACAGACTCGATTCACCATGGCATAGACAATGTCTTGATTTCACAGCAGCTTTTACACTTTACAAATGTCCTCTCCCATACATTTTGAGTGTTAGCTGATAATATATTTGATGGTTATGATATATTTTGTTATCAATCCTAAGAAACATGCCGTTCATGGCACACAGTTTTTACATCATGTTAAACCCTGAGCTCAGCACTTTCATGCTAAGACCAGGAGTAGCTTTGCATTTGGACAGTTTTTCTCTAAAGTATAGTTAAGTATTTAAATAGTTTGCATTGTAGTTAGTGTCGTGTAGTGAGCGGGTCAATTTTTTGATGTTAGCTAATTTCATTTCTCAGCTAATAACTGTGTTTACATCCATGATAATAACCTTTGATTCCAGAATGCTGGTCCCCTGTGTAAAAGTCCAGCCTGTCTGACCTCTGTTACTCCTTTGGCTTGGCTGTGTAAATCAGTCAATGGTGGCAAAAAGGTGGGATCACCATCACACCATTTTTCCGGGATCTCTGTGTAAAAGTGGCTATTGACACTCCTCTGCTCCTCTACAGCAGCAACAGTGTGGAATACCTGCTTCTGTTAGCTTAACACATTTCCAACACGCACTTCTTTTAAGCTTAACAGCATGCATTAATATTAAGTATTGAACCTTTAAAAATCACAATATATCACTACAATTTCACAATATATTGAATCAAGCCCTTTGTCATGATATATACTGTATCAACAATCAGGAGACACTTGAGTGAAAATAATAACATAATGAGCTGCACACACCTCACACTCTTCTTTCTTCAGCTTGATGCATAGTTGTCACAGTGTGGGAGTTTCCCTGGCATTGCTATCTGCCACTGTGGTTATCATTGGAAGCAGACGTTTCTATTTCACTATTATGTTCCATTTAGAAGGACAGGCAGTGCAGGGATGTTTGGCCTTGGCTCAGGCTGCTAAGTGGGATGTCATAGCCTGAACATTACTCCCATACCAGGTTAACCTCATCAGGACAGTTGGAACCCCCACTGTCTCCACTATCCAGGGGCATGTTGTAACTCATCCTGTAACGGTGTAGGACACATTATCTGTTGTGGACAAAAGTGATGGCCAATGTCATATAAGGGTCAGATAATAGTCATAATGACATGGTTGTTATTAGAGGGCAGAGTTCCACCATCCGGGCTGAGAGAACTAGTCTGGACTTTCCAGTTCTGCTGTTTGTGTCCGCTCACAGTGTCGTCATTCCCTCCAGGTGTTTCCCCTGTTTCTGATGGAAAACCCATCATGGCTGACATTTCCTGTCACGTTTGAACTTCCTGATTTTCTGGATAAGTTTGATCATGTGCAGTTACAAGTACTCTATTTAATATTTAGGAAAAGTTAAGTTTAAATTAGACTCATTAGAGCTGTAAGAAATTTTTGATACACTTGCATAATGATTTTGTGTGTTTAAATTCCAAAGTTTTCAGTGGTATTGGTGGTATCTTCAGCCAAAATAACAAGACAAAGTGAGACAAATGGTCAGATTTACAGTCACAATTTATAGTCTTGCTTATAGTATTGCAGTACATTGTAATATATTGAATCATATTCCCTGTATGATGATCATATCATCACCTCCTTGCCTATGCATAACCATAAACATCATGTGTTGATTCATATCATGATTAAAAAGGTTTGTTGTGGTTTTGAGCATTTTTTGTATGTAGTCGATATGTATGTATGTAGTTCAAGCTTTTCCTATCATTCCTAATCCCCTTATCTACTTTTTTCAGGACGCTGAGTCTTTGGACAACTGTATCCAGAGCACCTTGTCGGCCTTGTACCGCCCCTTCAGTGCCACGGCTGCCACTGTCCTGTGGCAACTCTTCAGTGTTGTGGAAAGACAGTACCGTGGGGACGGCCTCCGCTGCTTTGTTGACTTCTTGCTTCCTGCAAAGAGGATCTTACAAATCATCCAACAAGAAACCTGTGTGAGTGTAGACACAAGGGTCAACCAAGGATTTCAGGAATGCTCGTTGTAATTGTCTCACAATTCATTTTAAGCTGTAAAGCTGTCAGATACAGTATTTACCTGGTACTGACCATAGTGATATCCTGGTGGATTGATTAAACTGTGGAGTTTCACCCCAGTCTATTTTGTTTTAAAGGGACAAAGTGTTGACTTAAAAAGGTAGTTGAAGACACAGTGAGAGAAAATGAAGCAATGTTAGGACAAGTTACAAGCTGTCACTCAAAACATTAATATAGGATGTTGTTGTAGAAGTAGTGTGAGATCATGGGAGTTATTGTTTTTTCAACCATTGCTGATGAAAATCTAGGCAGGAATCATGCTTTGAAAGTGAGGTAATGTATTAAAGTTGTTTCCACGAGTGATACATATTCACTTCATATCACGTCACTCAAAGGAAACAGTTGGAAATAGCAATAGTAAAAGAGATATCACAGCATTGTCTTGCATTTACATACGTCAGTCACCAAAGTATATGAAATAAGCTTAGTTGATTTAATATATTTATATTTAATCATATTTGATATTTTAATTATCTTTTTAAATTATGCACTTAAATGTGATAAACAGAATATCAATATTCAAATTTTCTACAAAAAAATCTGACCCAACATGTGTGTCATGCTGTGTTTGCTTTCTCATAGTTAAGATATATTAAAAAAATGGATGGGTAAACAAATTATCTGATAATGGACAACATTCTTGTGACAAAGAATGTGAGCGCAAGGCTGCTGAGTGTGAATAACTTTACTGAGTGGGAAGTGGGGGCATCAGACTGAGACAGAGTTGTGTATTGTTCAGAAAACAAGCTGAAAACCAGCCATCCTTCTCCAAATAGGGAAACAGAGGGAACCTGTTGTCTGTTTGAGAGGCTGCCCAAGCCTCTTGAGTCCAAAACAACACTGAATATTCTCTCTCACAAGCTTTGATTGCTGTGGGTCAGGGCTCTATGACCAAAGCACTGAAACTTTATTCCTCTGTATTCATCTCTGTGGTGATTACACTGTGACGATAGCCATAGAGCCCGAGTTCCATCTAAGCCTAGCCCCTGAGAATACCTTGCTCTGAGACTCTTTGTATTGCAGGCAATATGAGAGGCTTTAGAAGAAGATCACATCCTCAGTCTTTGGCTTCACATTCATAAGAAATGAAAAAGCCAACCCTGGAGTCTTTCCTCTCAGGGCTTTTTTTTCCTGTAGTGTCACAGTGAAGATTTCTGTTGTTGCTGTGAAACCAGGCCTGATCAGACAGGTTTTCCTCTTAAGTCAAAAGATCACTGACAGTGATTCATCCAGAGCGTCCCATGAAAACACGTCTCCTCTCCATTAAAGTTAAACATGTGTTTGAACACTGCCTCGCAGATGTCAGTCAAGATGATGCAAAGTGTACTGCAGCTAAACTGTGACACGCCGATGATTTTATGGGAGTGGGTATTGACTGTGTTCTGTTTTCTCTCAGGTCAGGTTCAGGGGCTTGCTCTTTTATCATGAGGGGTGGCCTCTCTGCATCCACGAGAAAGTCGTCCTCCAGCTTGCTCCTTTGCACAAAGTGCGACTAAAGCAAGGAGATTTCTACCTTCAGATAGTTCCTTTAGGCCGCAAGACTGCCAAGCTTGTAATAAAATGCCTGTCAGCCAGTGGGCAGGCAATTGCAGAAATCCCTATTGCAGAGAGCATGTACGGCAGCATCTTCACAGCTGAGTTCTTGCAGAATGTAACACGTGACCGAAACCTGTACCCACTACAGAACTGTCTGCTTACCACTGGTACAGCTGTGTACAGGACGCCGTGGAAGAACGTGGTCAACCCACTGTTTGTGAACAGCACAGCGGACGCCATCATGCAAGCACGTAGCGGCAGCGGTGGCTTCCGTGGCCATCTCAGTACCTGCAGCACCAGCGGCTCAACAGGGACCTTGGACAGTCACCGCAGCTCTCGAGAGTCCCTGCATTCTCAGGGAGCTGACTCCATTTTTTCTGAGCCCACTTCTCCAAACAGAAACCACATAGACCACAGCTGTGAGAGCAGTTTAAAGGCAACAGACACTTCTACACCTGTCTCTAGGATGGAAAGACCCTCAGAAGATTGTGGGGTTGGACGGGGGAGTGAGGACTGTGCTGGGAGAGAAAGAGGACCAGGATCCAAGATGCTTTCTTTTAGCACAGACCTCAGTAACCCTGGTCCTCGCCGACGCCTCCCAAGAGACTCTGTGGCATTTGAAAGCAGGAGACTTTTCAGGAAATCATACATGGAGGCCCTGCAGAACCCCATGAGCCTTGGGTCAAGCTCTGAGTCCATCCTGGAGGAAAGTCCAGACCACAGTACTGGACTAAACCACAGAGAGAGAGCATTGACACCTGGCAGCAGCCCAGACACCCGGACATCCAGAGAGCACTTATCTTGGCGGCTGGGCAGCAGGGGCTGGCTCAGTGGAGATGACTCCAGGCCCAGCACACCATTACTGTATCTACAGAGAGGGTTACGGAGCGCCGAGAGACGGGCAGAAAGGCGTTCCAAATCACTGGAGAGGACTAACAAGTCAGGCCAAGTTAAAGGCCACAGAGAGAGGTCCTCATCTGGAGGATCTGCTAGCATCTCACCCAAAAAGCTGATGAATGGCTATGCAATCCTGTTTGGGAAAGTGGATGTGGAGGCAGCTTTTCCTGGTTCAGAGAGAAGGAGCAGTAAAGACGAGACAGGTATGTGACAGGTATAAGAATGCTATGACAGGTACCTTGTTTTATTGCAGTTTGCTGTACATATGCTAATGCTTTTTCATTTGCATTCATCCATGTCATTAATAATCAAGAAAAACAATATGAGGACAAAACAGAGACCTAGTCATTACAGTTTACTGAATAAGATATAAGTTCATTTCAGTGTTAAGGTCTTAATGATTATCCTCAAAAATCCTCATCACAATGGGTCGAAAGATATAGAGTTGTGTTGTACTTGTGTATTTATGTCACTTTTGCTCCTGTTCACCTATATTTTACTTTCACTCCAATACTTACTGTGGAGGACTGCAAACCTACTGTTAGTAGATATTTTATACATAAATATACATACATAATGTGGTGTATTATTATAGATTTTGTAAGTTTATAATAGTTCAAATGTATTTAGTTTTGTATTTGTTAAAATGTAGAAGTTAAACAAAGCAATTTTTGTTGAAGCAATGTGATTTATAATGGACGCGTTTAATCTGATCTTCAACAAAGTCTGAATCATCATGACGACCAGTGCATCATCATCTCTCACTTATCAAATTATACAGCCCGAGGGTATAAAAACTCTATTACTCTAAATAACAATGTAATAGAGGCGTCTCAGGGTGTGTAGTCATGAGCTGTAGTGAGCTGGATTGTTAGTGGTTTCAGTTGGAGCTGAAACAGGTTAAAACTCTGAAGCATTAACACTGTCAGTGGTGACAGATGGCTTCTCAAAACCCACGCTTTGTGTTTTTTGGCACATTTAGGGGACAGGTATGGCCCTACCCTGGAAACCAAACCTAAGTCACAGCTCTGTGTTGTCTTTACCACTGTCAGTGTGTTTTGCTTTGTGTTGGTTCATATAGTGCAGCTCAGGAAATCTGCAATGTGAGAGTACCACCTGGGGAATCGTACTGTTTTTAGAAAACACAGCTTCTTCCGGCAATTGAAATTTAAAGTGAAAATTGACTGTGTTTATTTAAATCTCTGTATGCCAGACAATACCTATGTATTTTTATAGATGTCCGCTCACAAACCAGTCAGCAAAATGACAGTTGTTAAATCACATCAGCACTCCTGAGGTGACCTCAGATGGGATTGTATTTCAGTAGCTGCAGAGCAGGTTTCCCACTACAACATTAGAAAGGCAACAAAGGATCCTGTAAACCCTGTAAACCATCCACGGGGACCCCTTCGTCCCACAATGAGTTGACCCTACTGTGTTATTGGGGATGGGGGCTGCACTGATCCCAGATGGGTTGCTTCATTTACAAAAGTTTCCTTTGTAAACCAATCAGCCAGTGGGGATCCACAAAAAAGCCTTTCAAACTATTCCTGCGTGTTCGAAAAGTCCGTTCACTCCAGATATATGAGATTTAACTTGGACTGACTCACAGCGCATACTTGTAAAGGGTTGAATTACTCTATATGAACCAGCAAACTATGCAATATAACAACACACCCTCTCAACAAGGAAAAGCCCTGGCAGCAGTACAGATGTCGTCTCTTTCATAGCTAAAAGTGTCCAGCAGAATATACAGAAAAACAGACTTTCACACAGGACAATACTCAGGAGCTTTATTCTAGCTTTGTCACTTCCTCTCAAAACAAAGCAATTTAGGAAACATGCAGCAAACACAAGCCTGGCTTCACAGTCACACAGGAAATGCATGGACTGTGTGAAGACAATAGGAGCTGAGCTGGGAGGGTGCACTGTCATAGAGCAGAGCAGACAATACAAGAGGCCTCAAAAAGACAACACACGACAGGTGTCCGTCACACACAGGTACAGAATCACAACTCTTTCACCAAAGGATGAATGACATTTTAGACCATACTTTTAATGTCTGCAGGGACTGAACACATGTAATTATGCGCAAAAGGTAATTTTTTGCAACAGGTTAGTCAGACTCATCCAAACCAATGTGTAGACAGACAGTATCTGTGATGTCTAGTGGTGGCACAAGTTATCCAGTCCTGTTCCAATTTAACACACTGGCTCTCAATATCGCTATTTTTGTTAAAACATGCACATTTTTTCCAGAGTTGCTGCCAGAGACTCAAAGCTAAGACTCCATGCTTTTTTTTTTTTTTTTTTATCACTTGCCAGGTTTCCATTCAAATATGTCTGAAATTTTAAGTGAATTTAAAAAAAAATATATATGCAAAAGACTATACGTTTATGTGTGTTTTCATCCACAGTTTTTTGTGAATATTAAAAGTTGGTGTAGTATTTCATGCAATGACATTCTGGATCACTGTTTCAAACGCTTCTTTTTTTGCCAAAGCCTCAGCCCAGCAACTGTTTCTGCAACTCTTTATACATGACGGGGTTTCATTGCTCTTTTCCATCTGATCTGCAATCTATATTTCTTATATTAATTCAGTGAATGTTGCAGACTTTTTAGTCCACACATGCAGACACTGAATTGTTTGCTAAATCTGTTTCTATTTATTTGACATGGCCATACCAATAGCATTGGAACTGCACCATACATTGCAGTGAAATGTTAATTTACAGCACTTGATTGCATTAATCTTTTAACAATGTACCAACTTTTCCACCATTTCCAAGAGTAGTATAATTTTTTTTAAAAATATTTACAGTTTTGTGTCTGCACATTCATACTGAAAATACAAAAACAGCTGGATGGAAACACACCTGCTTGTCAAATTCTGTGAAACTGACTCCATGATTTCTTGAGATCCATGAATTTTACAGGCATTTTTTTATTTTTTCTTTGTCTAGTTACACAAGTTATAATGTATTGTAGATGATTATCTTGCATCAAGTTGGTATGAGTGTTACATTGTAATGAGGAGCAACATGTTGTGAGTCTCACCTTTAGTTTTGTCTCTAAAAACAAAACAGAAAACAACCAAAAGTCATAACTTAAGGGTGTGGAGGTAGAGAAGCTCTTGCTTTACTGTCATAAAACACAATGACAGAGCAAAAAAGGTTATGCATTCATGTGCGGTTGGTTTAAAGATAAGAGCGAGATATCAAATACCTTGGCCATGAAATATCAGTAAATTATCCAATAGGGTCTACAAAGATATTGTGTAAGGATTTGTGTGTCTCAGAAAGGATCAAACTAAGAATGTCAGGACAAGTATTTGTATAACCAGAGCCTGAGGCGCTGTTGCGTTGAGTTGGAGGAGGTGAAGATGGGAGTCTGACTCAAGCTGATTAAAGGCCTGGACGTCTGATGAGTCAGTGTCAGGTCACTACCAGAGTGCACCAAGTTACCACTAATGAACACTTGTTACATAAAGTAGTATGATCAGGCAATAAAGGACGCTTGTAATCTGTATTGATATAGAGTTGAATAATTCCTCTGTAAATATCACTTCCCTTGTGTTTATCTCAACAGGACAACATGATGGCAGTATCAGCAGTGAAAGCAGGCGGCACAGACATAATGGAGTAGAGATGCACAGTCCTAAAGCTAATGGGACAGCCTTCAGACTGGCCTCATCACCAAGCTCTACCTCTGTCTGTAACCTAACCATACCCAAACTGGTGTCGGAGGTCAATCAGGAGCTGCTCACATCAGGCGCCGTCATCTTGCCAGGTAAACGACATTGAGATTTGGATGTAAATGTCAAGCTTTCACAGGCGAAACTGCAAAACCTGCTGTTCTTGTTCAAATGCAATGTTCAAAAGTTTATTTACTCTAAGCTCCAAGCTAATATTAGTTTCTTATCATGGTTTAAGGTGACATTGACTGATAACACAGCTGAACTTAAACAGACTTGGTACTGGTGCAGGTATCGGTATTTGTGAGAGTTCAGCGTTGAACCCCTGCTGGCCTTTTCTTTCCCAGGAAACCGAGATCGCAGTGGGAGAGCGGTGCTGCAGGTGTGCACGAGAGCTCAGGTGTGGGCTGGTGAGAGCTGCACAGTCAATGACTTCACCTGTTTACTGGGCTACTACTACTCCACGCTGCGGTAAGTCACAAATACTCAGGTGTTTTTGTCAGCAGTCAGAAAAACTCAACCATCTCTTATCCTTACGATAGATTCCACCACTGTCCATCCAAAAGTTATTAATGCTGCTTTGAAATACTTATCGACAAACATTTTATGTGCTTGTAATTGAATTAAAAAGCCATTATTTCGATATTTATTTTGACTGTCAGCTTGAATGATATGTAATTTGTTAGTCTTGTCAATATTTCAAGATACTGACAATTATAATGATCACTATTTTAAGCAAAGTGTTGTATGACACAACTGTGTTATGTATCGTTATATATTTGTTTTGTTACGTATGTTTAATTGAAAGATTATAAAATGTTGGACAAAAAACTCAAGTTCGCAATAGAATAACTAGAAATACAGGATGTTACAGAAATGGAACACAGGTAGAAATAAAGCAACATGAACAGTAAAAAAAGGTTGGCATCTCAAATGTTTCCTATAAAAAAACAATTGGAAATTTCAATCATACCCCCTCATTTCGTCTACAGCTTGTGATACCCCATTTTAGGATTTTGAGTATTCTGTACCCAATTTCATCATCCTGCCAAGCCTATTTTGTTATTTTGCTTTTCAAATAACCTGTTAACCAGAGCTTTGAAGGCCTCTCCCTGCTCTGATTCACCCAAACCACAGCTGAGAAACAGATAGGTGGAGTATGCTAACATTAGGATGTTTGGTCCCTGCCCAATAAAATAAGAATGTTCCAGTTAATTGTCTTCTTTTGCCTGATAATCAATGCCTGTTGCTCTTCATCCAGAAGCAAAAAATTATTTAAACGGAAAACATATCTAAGAGAAAACGGAGCCGTGTTCTTTTCCAAAATCAACTGTGGCTTATATTTTAATGCTTACTTTTGTACAGAAGTGACTAAAAGATACAGGTTTTTTATTTTTTTATTTTTTACAGGAAACACTTGAGGTGATTGATAATGGATAGGGGGTAACCAGATCTTATCAAATTGTGTTTTTTTGGTTTTTTTTTTAGATGAAGAAGTTTACCACATAATGAGCTTAAAAATAGAAACTTCCTTTTTTTTTTTTTTTTTTTCCCCAGACCTCAAAAATGAATTTTTTAGCCGTAATAGGACTATAAACTATAGAATAGAAGCTGCTGCCTGGCTTTTGAGGCTCTACGCTTTACATACATATCTGTCAAATGTAGTGTAATTACTCCATTTTACTTCAACTGTCACTAAGTAATCATATACTTTACCACGCAGTCAAATTATGGTATTACCCCTGGTTGGTTTTCTGTCAAATACGGCATAGTAACTGTAATACTTTGTTTTTAGGAAAGAAAGGCGTGATCAAGGTCTGACTGTTATAATCGACAGCAGGAGGCAGCAGCCAGTTCCAGCTTTGTTGTCATCTCTGTCTGAATTACAGGTGAGCCCACAATGGAAAATATGTAATTACACTGTAACACGCCCAAAGAGTTTTTCATGCCACATTAATCTCTGTTGTCTTCTGGGTTGTAATACTACATCACTCAGAGTTATTACACTATTACATTCCTTACAAGTTTCTTTTTGTTCTGTCCCAAAAGTCTCTGACACTGTTTTTTTCTTTTTTTTTTTTTTTTTTTTTTTTTTTTTTTGAAGAGGCACACCTTAAATTTGTAGTGACTGCATTTCCAAGACATTTTTGAGAAAAAGGCTAGCCTCAGGGCTCTTGCGGAGAAGCCTGTGCTTACTTGTCTGTTTTTAACCTCACACTGGGAGTGGGTAGGCTGCAGCCGACTTACACGAGACATATCATCATGCTGTGATGATGAGCGGCTCACTGATGTACAGATGATAACTCTGAAAACCACTACACATACATTAAACGTCACTTTAAATTAGTGTTGCCCTGTGTTTAGGTTGTTCATGTCAAAAATGTGCATGAGTTTGTGTCTTATTTCTCATGTTAAGTGACTGTAAAAGTGTGTTTTTTTTTCTGTCAGGCTTTACTACCAAATGCACTTTACTCACTTCTGTTCCTGGTGGACAAGGAGACAGCAGCAAAACCTGAAAAAAATGAGAGAGAATTAAGTATACAGGTAAAAAAAAAACAAAAAAAACCTCATATTAATCAAGTACATTTTAACCCATAAAGACCCAAACATCCACCAGCGTCCATCTTCTGATTTAAACTGTTTAATACCTATTGATCCACTAATTCTATCAATACATGTAAATAATTGGTGTAAAATGCAGTTTGTCAGCTTTTCATGGTCATCAGATATGACCCATTTGCATGTTCAGAGACTCCGTAGTTACCATGGAAACACCGTCATCTTCTACAACATTGATTCACCAATAAAACCCATGGAGTGTGATCAATGACAGTGGATGCAGACACTTAGTTTATGTTCACATAATGATATATTTTGCTGAAAAAGGCACTTTTTTCTTCAGTTTCCTCTCTTTGATATAATAACCCTCAACTTTATTCTGAGCTTTTATGAACATCTACTTGATCACTAAATTAAATATAGGAAAATGCATGATTTTTACTGTGACAATGTAAAACATAGATGATCAAATTACAATAAATAGTGATAAGTCATTTCAGAAAGTTAAATTTAGAGGAAAAAAATCATATGCCACAAAAGTAGCACTGGGTCTTTATGGGTTAAAATAATGTCGTATCATGTCTACTATAAGTAAATAAGAACCCTGATGTTGGGCTGTTGCAGCTGAATTCTAAATGTGTCTTTGTGTGTTCTTTATTTTCTCAGACTGAGATTCTCTCATCTCTGAAGGCCCTGCTGAAGCACATCGACCAAACCCAGCTCACACGAGACCTGGAGGGCTCCTTCCATTACGACCACAAACACTGGATCCACTTCAGACAGGTGGGTGAGATGAGAATGCTGCACTGCTGCCACAACTATGAACAAATTTGTAAACTAACTTCAGAACTTGGTGGAGGCAGGGATGCGCCATCAGAATGGGTGTCATTTTCTGTGGTTTACACTGTTTGATCTTGTCTGATGTTTTGCTTCTAGAAAAAAGAAAATTATTCTAATAGTGTAATTAGTGTTTGGTGAAGTTATGTAACTTACAAGACGCACTTTGAGTTTTAACTGGGAGTTTATTTCCTACACAGCAGGCATTTCTTGGGAGCTGCCATGTCTCTTCTAAACTACACAGCCCTGTGCTTTAAAGCCCTCTTTTGAAAGTGTTGTCCCATAAACCTGCAAATACAAATGCTGTGTTTATTTGTGTCCACGTTTTGACACTGTGAATAATCTCTTCTTCCTTCTTTTTCCTTTTTCACTTACAGAAAATTGAACCATTTGCCAGCAGTTGCAGCGCAGCCATCTCATCCCTCCAGGAGTCTATCAACACACTCAACAACAACAGCAACCTAAAGACCTCTAAGGTCAGTCCTAACCCCTGCAGGCGGTTTCGCCTCCTGATTTATGTGTCTCCACTGACAAACAATAGTTCACCACTGGCCTCTTTCCTATTGCGGCATGTCTTAGCTGGAGCAAACAGTTGAAGAGTTTGTTTTAGGCCCACAATATCATTAAGGATTTGCCTACAGTTAAAAATAAAGCAAATGCTTCCACGTTTTGTTGGATGGTAGGAGGTGTCTGAGGTGATGGAGCAGCAGAAACATCTCATGAAGTGTGTATTAGATGATACTCGCCTAAACAGACTGCGTCTAGAGGGAGGCACTATCCTCGCTCGCATTAGGAAGGAAGAAGCAAGTGAGAATGAAAACTACAGGTACTGAACAGCATGTGTGTTCCCAGGATTTAAAAAACACCTACAGCAATTTTAAAAAGTCTGAGCCACTTGGTTTTGCACTTTTTTGTTTGTTCTTCCAGGGATACTGTAGACATGTTGAATGCATTGTACAACCAGGTAGATGAAGAGGTCCATAAGCTGGTGATCCTCTCCAACAAGTCACAGAAACAGTTGGAGAGCCTGCTGGAGGTCCGCAAGTTTGAGGATCAAACACAACAGGTTCTAGCTTTATTTCTTCCAGACAATTTCAATGCAATTATAGATTTTCTTTTCTGCTCTTTCCTCAACAACCCTCCTTTTTTACCAGATCAAGGTGTGGTTTAGTGTCGAGGGAGAGAAGCACCTCAAAAGTTTGGAATCGCTAACTTTGTCTGGGGGCAAAATTAAGGAAATGAGAGAAGGCTTGGACCAGTTTCTGGTGGAGTCAGTGGTAAATACCTCACTTTTTACAAGTACATTACTCTTATCATCCTATAATATGTGTAATTTTCAGATGTGTGTTAATAAGTGGTGACTTTTGCTCTTATGTTTGCAGCACCAGCAGAGGCATGGCCTGCAGCTGGTCAAAGAGTCACCTGAGATGCTCCCTGACTCAGTTCTCCTAGATTTTAAACAGCATCTGGGTTCAGTCTTAAGCAGAGTGGAGAGAAGGAAGAACCAGTTAGACATCCTGACCAACCTGTATGAGTTCTATGACTCTGTAAGTATCAGAGATGATACCTGACTGAGGCATGTCCTTCTGAAAATGTCAGAGTGGTAGAGTAGTTTTATCTTTTCATTCTTATTATTTTTGTATATTCTTTATTATTACGCTGTAACTTAGCAAGACGAAAGCAATAAATACTTCAATTATCAATCCAGGACAATTGGAGCTTTACTATGAGGCAAACAAAATGGGGGTAAAAGACAGAAAGTCAAAATTGGTATTTTCCAACCAGTAATCAAAAATGTTTCAGGTGATGAGAAAAGTAAAATAAGAAAATAGAAACTCTATATACATATTAACTCTATATATACATATGGGCACAGAATCAGCTGCTATATAGTTATAGTGCAATTTTTGGTACAATTGTAGATATCAACAGCATTTATTTCTAATTCTAATGAACAGACATAACTTCACCTGAACAGCATGTTATATTAGCACCAAAATATAGCTTTTTTTTTTTTTTTTTTAACTGCAGTACGGACTGAAAAACAACATTGTTAAAATAACCAATGAGACTGATGATTAGACTGTGATCAGATTTTTTAATTTCTGAGCAGTATTTGGAGGTGTATTTAGTTGCCGTCTCCTCACTGGATCCTTTTTTGCTCTTTTAAATCTGCAGGTCAACCAGTGGATGGAGCACTGCCAGGACTATTTCCGTCAGCTGAGCCTGGACAGTGGAAGTGCCGGGCTTTCACCTTCTGTGGTGCAGGTCCTGCAGGATTACTACACCGAAGCATCAAAGTTTTCCTCTGACAATTTCAGCTCCCTGAATGACATGGTGCTGTCTCTGGACAGTCCTCAGCAGCTGCAGCAGTGGAATACTGTATGGCACAAATGTCAGCAGACCAAGCAGCAGCTGGAAGACGCTTTGGCTCGAGCCATGACGATGGCGTCTGATTCATCAGTTGTTGAGACGGCGCCTGTTGAAAGCCAGATTTCCACTGAAGAACAACATGGAGCTAATGGATGTTTGCTTTTACCTGTGGAGGACACCAAGCCTCATTCTGCTGGGCCTTTCTCCAAGAGCCCCTCCGCTTCATTATCTTCCTCCTCACACTTTATTTTCCCAGACTGTGACAGTAAACTGAGGCAGAGTCCATCCATGTTTGACGACACAGACAGCGACTGCACCATCGACTCCACTATCTCCTGCCACTCGGAGCCAGTTTACTCCGGAACCTCCCGCCTTCACAAGCAGCCCATGAAGAAGATCATGAAGAAGACCATGAGCTATGAGCTGACCCCACGGGACAGCAGCCACTCGGACGCTAGTCACATTCATGGCTACACAGGTGTGTACATCAAGGGCCTGGAGGTGGCCAATAATGTGTCTGCGGAGAAGAAGCTGCAGAGGCCAGATGTGATGAGCCCAGCGCTAGGACGCAGCCGCAGCATGTCCACACCGTCCAGGATCCACAACAGACACAGTGATGGAGACGGAAAGAAACAGAGCAAGTAAGGAGCAAACATCTATGATGAACCTTAACTGTTCGATGACTGAATCAGAAATAGATGCATGAAGCTCTATGTAGAGCAGGGTTATTATATTTGATAAAAAACTGACTGAAATTCAAAGTAGTCATGGAAGTTGTTTACTTAAATGTAAATAAAAACTGAAAAATAATAAAATTATAATAGTGCATAATAATATTTTGCAAGATGTTAGCTTTGCTGTGGGTTGACAAATGTTAACAGTTCTTGGTGGTTAAGAATAAAAAAATCTCACTGACACTAAACCAACCAAATGGTTCAGTTACTGAGTGAAAGTCTGAAGATTTAGGACCCAACAACACTAATTTTGATTACTGTTTTATTAAATCCTGTTCCAAACTGATTCACACACTTTATGATCAGTTTAAAAACTACACATAAAAAAGAAATCCAATCTCAGTACATTGAACCAAAACTACTGTAGTATTATCTCACTGTACAAATGAATGATGACTCTGTATTTCCTGTTTGATATGTTCCTCTTTGTTTGTTTTCCCATCAGCCTGTGCAGCAGATCTGTGTCTAAGATAGAAAATAGTGGATGTTTATTCTCATAACTCAATTGCTCAAAAATAAATTAATAATAAAAATAGTTTATTATAAAAAATAATAAAACTGCTGAAACACTGGTAAAAGTAACTAAACTGAAAACAAAACCCAAACTGAAAAATGAAATAAAATAAAGACTAATGAAAATTCCTAAATAATAACTCTGATAGTGCATGTTTTTATTTTTAGAAGTACAAAGCACTGTTAGCATTTAACACTAATACTGTTGTTCTCTCTGTGTTCATCTGCTCACCAGTAAAGTGCAGCACATTATGGATGAGATGATTTCCACAGAGAGGGAGTACGTTCGCTCTCTTAGCTACATTATTGAGCACTATTTTCCCGAAATGGAGAGACTGGACTTGCCTCAGGATCTGCGTGGGAAGCGCAGTATAATTTTTGGCAACGTGGAAAAGCTGTGGGATTTCCACAGCCAGTACTTCCTGAAGGAGCTGGAGTCGTGCGCCCATTGCCCACTGTCCATCAGCAGCTGTTTTCTCAGACATGTGAGTCCAGATAGACTGCAGTTATATATAGTTACAGAGTTTTACCCAAACCATTTTGTATTTTGTCATGGTTTTACTATCTTATTTACATTATAGTTTGTGTCCCTTGTCAGCATCATCATCACAGTCACTATCACACACTGACAGTCTTATGGGAGATAAAATCACTCTGTTTGGTAGAGCATGCCGAAATATCAGCATGCTTTTCTTTTTTTTTTTTTTTTACTGTAGTCAGTGTTGTAACTTGTTAATCTTGTGTGCAGGAGGATCAGTTTGGAATGTATGCTCTGTACAGCAAGAATAAGCCTCAGTCCGACGCTCTGCTCTGCAGCCATGGGAACGAATTCTTTAAGGTGCGTCTGGAAACCGTGGTTACATTCCTTACATGACATGTCCCGGGGTCACCGAGGCAAAATATATGATAAAGGAATGATGGAGCAGTCCAAAGTAAAGTCCAAAGTAGTTTGTTTGAAGCAGAGCTGTAGAATGTGTGTCACTTTCATACTCCCTTTGTTTTGGTCAAATCTCATGGTTATTTTGTTACGTTTTGTGCTGAAACATACATCTGAGTTGTACAGCAATGTAGATCTTATCCATAGAACAGTCTGTGTCCCCTGTTTTTCATTTTTAATATTTTGTATGAACGCAACAGTGCAGTGGGGTGAGTTGTGATAACCTTTTGTATAATATTATTTTAAGAAATGCTCTTGTCTTGTGTCACAGGCTTGGAGTCAATCAGTCAAGATGAAGCAGTTATGATGATTTTTTAAATAAACAAATTTGACTAAAGCATTTATAGACATTTATATTGTTAACCTCTGCAAAGGAGGTTATGCTTTCATTGGGGTTTGTTTGTCTGTCTGTTAGCAAGATAACTTAAAAAGTTATGGATGGATTTTGATGAAAATT
>JAPQRP010053986.1:0-25838 GCA_037367295.1 Apogon hyalosoma | reverse complement strand
CATCTGACAGATAAACAGTACCACAGTGCTTCAGTTTGAACATCTGACAGATAAACAGTACCACAGTGCTTCAGTTTCACACTCAGTTTGTCTGTTATGGATTGGGATTGTCTCTGTCAACTCAACATATGTCTTTTATTAATAAGTTTTTATTTTTATCAATTACTAGAAATTTCAGGTGACCCCACATGGGATCCCGACCCTAAGGTTGAAAAACACGGTTAGTTTGGTTTAAATTGGTATTTTTGTTTCCAAAAAGCCTCAGAGATGGTTTTGACTTAATTTCTCTCAACATTGATTTTTTTTATCGTTTATAAGACTTTAAATGTTCTTCCTCTAAATTTCAAAAATATTTCTCGTGCTCTGACTAAATAATTTTCTACTCCAACTAATCATCTTTCTTCACATCTCACTGAGGATGAAAAATCTACCATTAAACTCCCCACGTCACTCGGCCCCCAGGCCCCATTGAGCCCATGGAAGTCGGCTCTGAAGGATGACGGGCTCAGGGCGACCTGGGGAGGCTTGGCCTCATTCATAATGGTTTGCAGTTATAGAAAACCAGGCTCTATCCTGGGAATACATGTAACATCTATGATTGTGTCATTTAAAATGTGGACGTTAGAGGCAAAAACACATATGTAGCTGTTATAGCACCACCTAGTGGACTATATCCACACTTTTTGGTATGGTAGATCTGTGTCCTCTTCTATAGGATTCATAAATTTCACAGCCCTCAGCATAACAGTTCAGCTGTAGAAAATGTTTGTTGTTTGTCTTGTATTAAGCCATGCCCACATTTCCCAGCCACACTCACATTCAACAAATGGTCTCAGGAATGGCCCTACATCATACCCACCAAGTTTCATAGAGATTAGTGTAGCCATTTGGGAGATATACATTTCCCATATTTGCAGCATCCCCTAGTGGCCAAAATTTGCCAAATTCAGCTCATCCCCTCAGTCACATGGTAACTAATTATCTGAGATTTGGTGTTGATAGCATTTACTTTGACCCAAGATATGAAACATTTTTTAAGCTAGCTACCAACATTTGTTCATTAATAATTTGTGCATTTTTTGACCGATCAAAATTATTTTGATAACTTTAGACTGGGTCCATGAGAAGAGTGTATGTGCCAAGATTCACACAAGTAAAATCCCAAGGAGGAGTTTGACAAAGTAGAAATTTCCAGGTTTTACAATTTTGCCAGGAAAAAAGTCACGATGGAAAAGGGCATGGCCTAGCCTGTGTGATTCAGCCCTATTCAGGGAATGTGAGGATATGAGGTTTTTGAAGGTGTGACAAGTGTTGTGAGTTATTGACCAAAACACATTGTCCTTGGTTATAGCACTCCCTGCTGATGGATATGTCATTTTTTTGCATCTTAGATACGTGCAGGGGTCTGGACCAACCCTCCACATTGCACCACCCTGCCATGCACGGTTTAGCCAGCAGCAACAGTTTTAGCAACGGAAGAATAAAAATAAGAATCTGAATAAAAACAATAGGGTTCCACAGCACCCCTGGACCACACATACGCATCCCCCAAGCCCCGCGGGCTTGGCCCCCTAATAATCAATAGGATATTTATCCCAATATAAACTCTATTCTACATTAGTCCTTATTGTTTTGATCCCAGACCCTGTTAGAACAGAAACACCTGGATTCAATGGGTCCACAGACTGGGGTCCGTATAGTGGATGCTATCAGGCTAACAATATTCAGTGTGTCACCATAACAACATGATTCAATGAAATGCCACAACTGTAATACATTTTCATTGAACAGATTTTTGCATACTTTTCTATAAGGAGTTTAAGTATAACCACTGGAAACAGGGAAAAATGAACAATAGCTAAATCCAACAAAAAAATGTTAAACTTCCATTTGAATAAGGAATGGGCCCCAGTCCTGACCGGTGCTTATCACATTTGCCACTTTTAGTGCATCTGGGTGAAACCGTGTATGGGATGCTATTGAGACATTTTTCCATATTCATTCCCAAGACATAAAAAAACCCCCAACAATTCCATCTCTGGAGTATATACAAAGTTCTATGGGTTGTAAGGCTGTCACTGCTGTCTCCTCCCTCACTTTGCCACACCTCATCAGTACCATCAGGTCTACCTGTTGTTCACAGGTGGGCCTATCAGCTGGCCAGCATTTAGGCAGCTCTGGTTCAGCTTCTTTTTTGCCAGATTGTTCTTCCTTCTTGTCTGACTATCCAGTATTCTTTTGTACCCGTGTTCCTGGTTCTAACCCTGCCTGATTCTGCAACGCCTCCTCGTCTCTGCCCTGGAAACCCAACCGACCCTCTGTCTAAGGATTAAGAGCTCTGCTCCCTGGTTCCCCACCTGTGGACCTGTCTGTGTCAGAATCCCTTTCCAGTTCGTGTGCCTGTCTGTGTCACAATCTGTGAATTGAATTCATAATAAAGAACATTTCTGATTTCTACCTGAGTGTGTTGTGTGTGCTTCCTCCAAATACACTGTTACAAAGGCATCATTAGGTTCTCAAACATGATTCTTATAGATGAAGAATTCTTGCATATTAAAAGTAGTTGTTAGTGCAGCTTTATATTCATCTCCATGTATTTTGCTTCAAATGGTCACATCTCCAATTATTAGTACATAAAACATGTAAATCTTATGCCATCAGTTAATCCACAATTTAGTCACATTATCACTAGTAGATTGTGGCCATAGTGTTAGATCAGAAAAAGTCTTTCTACAACCCTAAACTTGTACTGAGTTTTTGGTGCTGTCATGTCAGTATGTGTTCTTTTTCATGTTGTATAGGGAATTATGAAGGAAAATTACTACTGCTAGGAGAAGCAATGTGCATCTTTAGTCTTGTGAAAACTCCCTGTATTAAAGGTAGGATCAGACAGATGTACATGTCTGTAGCAGAAATGGTTTCCTTGTTCTAACTGGATGGTGATGCTGATCTTAAATGTCATCTTCATCGGAGGTTAATGAAATCCTACCTGTTCCCCTCTGAACCTTTGCCATATTACTTAGGAAAAGGAAAAGAAAACGTGTACCATCCAAAAGTGAGGCTTACTGTTGAATCAATGAGCCTGTTTTAATGCACACCAATACTTCCATCATTATCTGATTTCTGATCATGTAAACAGGAAATTCTGATTATCTGATAACGGAGGTTATCTGATAATGAAAAATCGGATTAACACACCTAGATTTCTCCCCAACACTCTGATGTCTTCATGCATGTATACAGGTTAATCTGATTCATTTGTTCGTTTATGTCTGCACATGTGTAAACAACTAAAAATAGTAGAGAATGGAAGTTACTTAGTCAAAAGTGAGTGGAAAACAATAACAGGAAGCTTGAATCTACCATCACTACGTACGTACCAAATCCGATAATGGCCTTGAACATCTAAACCAGGGTTTTTCGATCACCACATTTGTTAAGTGCATGTAAATGCGTTAGATCTAATTATTACAATTACCTGATTACTCCCAGATATCAGACTTTTATGGTCATGCAAACAGAATCATGGACTCATGACTGTCTTAGTCACATCAGTTTGCTCCTGGAGGATTCTGTTGGTTTCTGTAAATTGGCTTCAGAGTTTGGTTTCAATCAGCTCGATATGTAAAGCGTCATGAGTTACCTTTTGTTATGATTTGCCGCTATATCAATAAAATTTGATTGATTGATTGACATGCATCAATCAATCAATGTTATGCATCTAGAGCAACATGATTGTAGAGGTGACATTGAAAATAAAAACCTTCAGGAGGTTTGATGTTTGGAAGTTTTGTTCAAAAGCTGGAAAAAACACGTTGGGAAATTTAACATTGTGTTTACAAATAGAATTTATAATTTTAAGATAAAAAATATATAAACAAAAATAACTCCTACCATCAACCGAGGAAGACAGCATTTGTCACGTTCACTGCTGAAGTCTTCAAGCCTGAGCTTTGTCTGTAATAAATCAACAATCCACATATTTTGTCAGAGATTGGCAAAAACTGCAAATCTCCTTATGCGCCTTCACTGGCAGATCACTGCTCCTAATGTGTGCGCTATATGCAGAGGCTAACTGCTAATACTAATGCTAGGTACTCCTATTTGGCAGATTGATCTCAATTAATGCAGTTATATGTCACGCCAGTTCTTATGGCATTTGGCATGCTATACCTACGCATTTTTGGCCTTTTGCGTGTTATTCAATGCCATTTGATCACGTGTCAATTGACATCAAGATCTCCGGTTTATAAAACCGCTAACCCCTAACCCTCAGTGTGCGGTATTTGATGCATCAATTCAGGTTGGACAGGGGGCTACTAACAGCGTGAACATATATGTGGAAAGCTTATAATGGGTACAGATAACGTGCCAATTAAAAGTGGTATGTATATTTACACGTCATAACATCACATTGGTATTTGGTTGGGTCAAATGCAGAGACTGAATTTCCCTACAGGGAAAGGGATAATGAAGCGAGTTAACCTTTAACCTTTTGTCACACTGCCATTTAAACTTAAGTTTGTTTTTAATATAATTATTACTAATTTATCATATATTTTTTTAAATGCACAAGCCATATAAACTTTATTGTGAAGGTAGACAGTTAATTACAGTATAACTGAAATTACTAAGACATACATTTTGGTTCCATGTTGTATTTCTTTGTGTTTGTCCAGCATAGAACCACAGCCTAAACTGTATGTCTAATATCTGTCTTTTTTTTTTTTTAAACATGCAGACATGTCTTAGAATGTTTGCAAGACACTATTAATTGAGAAAATTCTGCTAAAAGTTTCCTTTTCTTTTATAGGAACCAGTAGGCAGGTGTTACAGTATTTCATTCTTATTGAAGAGAAGAGGTTCGGAACCTTTTGTGTTTATTTTTCCAGTGTGTGAGGCCATTGTGCGGTTGTGAGCCATGTCCCTTCAGCTGTTTAGGCGCTCATATCACCCAGCCTAATACCCCCCCCAAACACACACACACACTGATTTCAGCTGTTGGAGGTAATCTGATATAACTCGGATCACTGTAGCTGCTTATAAAATCCTTTGTGCCCTGTTTAGAGTAGAAAGTTAAAATGTGGCTCTGAGCTGGTGAAAAGTCAGATATGAGTAGTTGTACTTAATTACCAATTTCAAAACATTTACCAAATGTACTTTGATTTGACAGATACAGTTCCTTTTCATATTACTTATACTTTTCCATCCCTGTTCAATCCACTGAAAACCATGTTTATCTATATGCTGTGATTTTCAAGGATAATAAACTAATTCAAAATTTGATTCACTGGAGATAAAATAAGATTTTATTGATCCCACCATGGGGAAATTTCACTACAAGTTACAATAATAAAGTGTAGAACAGAAAGGGTGAACATATATAGCATGAACCATGAAATGTAAAGAGAAAAAAGAAAATGTTATTTCTGTAATTATTAAATTTAGATTTAAATAATATATACAATATAGATGCACATGCACTGCAAATTATTTGGTTCTCACCAAGATTAAAAAAAAAACCCAAAAAACTTAGATTTAGAAGTGTTAGATAATTTATCTTGTTTAAGAGTTAATTTCTTATTTTAAGTATTCATACATCTGTACGCATGCTTATTTCTAGATTTAACAATCTGAATTCATGAAATCTTGTCAAATGAAATTCTCTTGCTGCATGGACAGACATTTCACTTGTTTTGAGTACCTTTTCCTCACATTTAGTGTTTATATTTTGTTTTTAGACACCCCTTTCTTGCAGTGTAGTGTAACCAAGTGTCCTGTCCTTTCAATTTCATTCTCTTCTCTCTCTTACAAAGAGACTCGGCCTGAGCTTCATCTATCAATGTGAGGGAACTACATCTGGTACCAGACCCAGTATCTAAGTGACAAATAGTTGCCAAACAACTGGAACTACCTGGAACAACCATTATACACATAGGTGGATATGTAGCGCACTGAAACATACTGAGTTCATAATTTCACATTTCTTGCTGGTTTGATTTCATAGTGCCAAGTTTAAATAATTTACTTTACATAAGAGTGTAATTCAATTCATGCCTTATTGTTAAAATGGTTAAAAACATTCCTTAACTTATTTTTGAAGGGAGAAAAATATGTTGTACTTACCCCTTACCCTAAGAGTACTGTTGCTGTAAAAAAAAAAAAAAAAAGGAGAATGTATTCAGGCTAAATGTGCTTATGCTGAACAGGGATGTAATTTTATGTTAATAATAGTTGCAAAATGAAGATGGACATGTTTCTGGATGCTCATTTTGAGGATGCAACACACTTTTTGGTGTTTCTGCCCGGTTCAAGCAAGTTTTCAGTCGGGAAAAGGTTAGTTTTTGAACAGAAGGACAACATGGGTAGCTGAGCTTGCTTGTTGTCGAGGCTAGTGGCAGCAGTTAACTCATCTATGCAGCAGAAAAGATCAACCTGGAAGGAAAGTAAACAAAGCTATTGTCTTCAAGTGATGAGTGGCCCCAAGAGGAAGTGAGGTGAAGTGGGCAAGGAGTGGGAATCGCTTCTAGCTGACGTTGAGGAGAGACTGATAACTTTATCACTCTGTGCAGTGAGTGAGGAGCTCGAACTTCAGCCCAGTGAGGAGGTTAAATCTTCATGTTGGTTACTGAGAAGGCTCATCCTGGGGTACCTGGAGAGGGGAGAACTCACAAGTTTAGAGGATTCAGTACTGTCAGTAGTTTCGGCCACGAAAGATTTTTTTCGCACCTTGATAAAACAGACAGATAATGCTGAAGAGGTTAAGATGTCAGTACACAAGGAGGACACTAGAGGGCAGCAAAAGCTAGCTTTGGAGCTGTCGTAAGAAGACGACACTACACCTCAACCAGGTCTGTCACCTCAGAGACCAAGCAGCTTAACAAGCTCAGAGAGACACTCAGCACAAACGACAAGCCAAGTAAATCTGCATCCCATGTACAGGAAAGATTTCAGGATCGTTGGCTAAATTGGTGAAGTTGGACAAAAGGATAAACTGAATTTCACCAGCCTTGAAAGAGACTGAATGTGGACTACAAAAAGGCTATGATGAAGGTGAGATTGTAGAAGCAGTAATCTAGTCAATTACACCTCAAGTTAAAGGTGCCATATGTTGGATTGTGGCTAAAACTGGTACTGCAATCACATTCAAAATACTGTAGAGTGTGGTACCCCCCCCTCCAGACTAGGGGTTGCCAGATCCAGCATGAGCGTCTACCACAAGGAGCTACCATGGCAAGCAACGAGTCCTACACTGGTACTTATACTGTCTCTTATAGTCTCTTCCCCTGGGCCACGGTCTCTTCTCCCGGGACTGAACAGCAATGTTTTCTCCTGGGGCCGAACCATGGTTCCTTCACCCGGCTCGCCCCGCGGCTCAGCCAAGGAGAACACACCACGGCTCTGCCTGGGAGAAAACACCACGGCCCGGGCCCGCAGTCTCACCACCCGGTAAGAGCCACTGAAAGCCAGGGGAGACCAGAGGAGAGCCAGCGTCAGTCTTCAAATTCTGCACCGCTTTCAGCCGTCTCCATGTTTCAAAAACATCTCCTATACATATCCTTATTTTGTTTCTCACTTTGTCACGACATATTTGGGAATAATAAGAGGCCTTTAAGGTTTAGTAACGTCAGACATTTGTATTCACAAATGTTCCAGCTGCAGCTCAGTGGAACTGGCAACCTGGATGCTGAAATGCTACTGACTTGGTGATTGGAAGATAGGTGACGGGCAGAGCATCAGACCAAAACACAAAATGACACCATGAACATTATTTAGGGGCTGACACTTAGCTTTTCAAATGTGAATATTGTGTCTGGACTACTACTGTCAGTGATATCAGTATTTGAAATGAACAGGATTCCTTCATGTCTGATGACAGTCAGGGACATTTTATGATAACTCGGAATATAATTCGTACATACAGCACCTTTAAATCAAGGAGTTACATGGAAAGCAGACAAAAACTGTCACTGACCTCTTAAACAAGTCCTTAGGGCTCACTTCATATAGAAAGATGCTACAGAACTCTATCACTCACTGACCCGTGCTGTCCAAGAGCCAAAAGAAACCCCTGTGCAGTTTCTAATTCACACTATGGACCTCCGACAGAAAGTTTTGTTTGCATCTGAGAGAGCAAAGGTAGGAATGAAGTATAACCCTGAACTCATACTGACCCAGTTCTTGCAGATATTGCTGACAGGACTGTAAGATGATGCTGTACACACAGATAAAGTCATACCTCCAAGATCCAACTGTACAGGACAAAGTATTACTCAAGAAAATAAGTACTGCCTACAGTGTAGAACTGGAAAGAAGAAATAAACGTTCATCTGTTGCTAAACATAAAGGAGTGAAAGTGGTCATGGTTCAAGAAGAGGAGAGCAGTGAAGCTGAGCAGGTTAGTGGTATAAAGAAAAACAAGAACCATACCGCTGAGCCAAACCCTATACTTGAAAAGCTTGATGCTGCTAAAGTAATCTGTGAAGCACTCCAGAACCTCACCACACATGTTGCTAGCCTCAGCCAAGTAAACTTAAAGAGAGCGAAAGACAAACCAGCTGAAACTCAACAGAATGACCCCGGTACTGTTAAACAAAGCCCAAGAAAGTGTCCTGAATGTGAAAAATCAAACCTGACAGAAGATGTACACACTGTTACAAATGTGGCAGCAGTGAACACTGGGCTATGGGCTGTCGGAAACGAAAAGATAGCACCAGCACTTGCAAAATAGAAGTGGCCAATGACAAGCTGAATCATGTTGCTATTTTAACTAGTTAGGCTCTACTGTCAAGGAAACAGGAAAGAACAGCAAAGTTAGTGGGATGTCTTGTCCAGTGTAACCTGGGAGGGGTCCCGACTACAGTGCTATGGGGTACAGGATCCAAGTGTCTATTGGTGATATGGACTGGAAAAAGACACACTTACCAGATGCTGAGATTCGACCAGTGCAGGAGCTCCTTGATGACGGTGCGTTGGACCTTTCCACTGTAAATGGGACAGAGATTCCGTATGAAGGTTGGATAGGAATGGAGTTCAGTCTACCAGAAAACAAGGACAGTGTTAGTGTCCCTATTGGTGACCACTGACCCACTCACAAAACCAATAGGTTTCAATGTTATTGAAGAGCTATGTCTCCTGACGGAGCAGTAGCCAGCAAATTTCTGCACAGTCTTGGATCAGGCAAGGCAAGTTTATTTATATAGCACATTTCATGTACAAGGCAATTCAAACTGCTTTACATAAAACATAAAAGCATCACAGGAGAGGCATAAAAATATATTTAAACATGAGAGAAAGTTCAAATTAAAGACATTAATTATATTAAAAACATTAACATTAACATTAAAATGAAAATAACAGACATTAAAATCATCAGCGATAAAATGCGATTTTAAAGTTCATTTAAAATACCTTATTTTAGAGTTTAAGAGAAAGCGACAGTAAACAATAATGTGTTCAGGCCTGATTTAAATGAGCTGACAGTTTGAGCAGACCTCAAGTATTCAGGAAGTTTGTTCCACAAGTGAAGAGCAGAGGAAATGAATGCTGCTTCACTTTGTTACGCCGGTCCCCGAAGGGGAGGCGAGGGTATTGTTTTTGGTTAGGTTTTTTGGTCTGTTTGTCAGCAACTTTATGCAAAAACTACTGGACCAATTTCCATGAAATTTTCAAGAAAGGTGCAAGGTGGTCCAGAATAGATCCCATTGATTTTGGTGAATGTAGGTCAAAGGTCACCAAAAATGTGTTTTTGCAATGATAAGAGATAGGGCAAATCAAGTAAATCATTTGCAAGGGGCGGGGTTGGTTGTGCCTGGCACCACTTGTTTGGTTCTGATTTTGGGAACACACAGTAAACCTGTCCCTGATGACCTCAGGGGTCTGAACTCTAACCTTTGACTCACAGGAAGCCAATGTAGTGATTTGAGGACCAGTGTGATGTGGTCCAGTTTCTTTGGTGTTAGTCAGGACTGGCAGCAGCATTCTGGATCAGATGTAGCTGCCTGATTGATTTTTTGTTTAGACCTGTGAAGACACTATTACAATAATCAAACCTACTGAAAATGAATGCATGAACAAGTTTTTCTGTGTCTTGTGTGGACAGAAAACCCTTGATTTTAGCGATGTTCTTCAGGTGGTAATAGGCAGACTAAGGAATAGCTTTTAAGTGGTTGTTAAAATTCAGGTCTGAGTCAATAATTACACCAACATTTCTGGCTTGGTTTGTAGAGTTCAACGACCTGGTGTCAAGGTGAGGACTGACCTTTGACCATGAGCCCTTGATGTTGGACACAAGGTGGCGAGAGCAGTATATTCAATCCTGAAAAAGCAGCAAAGCAAGTCAGAGTGTCAGATGGCAAGGCTGGACAGGCAGGATGTAATCCCCAAGCACAAGATGGTAAAAGTGGTCTGTGGGAAACTCAACAAGAGTATATTAAAGGAGCAGTATGCAGTACTGGAACCAAATGAAAACACACCATGGCCTGCTGGACTGGATGTAAAGCCGCAGTTAGTGACATTACCTAAAGAAGATAAAGTTTCCATTTTTGTTGTTGTGGTCAAACACAGATAATGACATAAGACTTCAAAACAGAACTGTACTGGGTTGGCTATATGCTGTAGAAGCTGTAGAGGATGTTGAGGAAAAAAATAACACATGAGTCTCAAAATGAAAATGGAAATTCAGGTGGAATGGATCAAGCAAAACCATGTCATGACATAACAGTGGAAAATTGCAATGAAAGTTAACCCGAAAAAAGAACCTTGGAACCCACCTGTTGATCTTTCCCACCTAACAACTGAGCAGCAACACAAAGTGAGACAGATACTGAGGGAAGAAAGAAAGGTTTTTGCACGAGATGACTGAGAGACTAGGTGTTTTCCTGATCTGCAGATGAAAATACATCTTAAGGATGATATTCCAGTAACAAAGACACACAATGCCATTCCCTGTCATCTGTATGAGGAAGTGAAAAAATACATCCAAGACCTACTCAGCAGAGGATAGATCCAAAAGTCAACCTCTTCCTACTCAACACCAATAGTAATTGTGAGGAAAAAGGACTCTTCTTTCAGACTCTGTGTAGACTATTGGCAGCTTAATGAAAAGCTATACCCTGACAGACACTCCATCCCAAGAATCCAAGAAATTTTGGAGAATCTTGGGGAAACTCATGGTTCACAGTGCTCGGTCAAGGTAAAGCATACCATCAGGGCTTTGTCAGTGAAGAAAGCCATGCATGCACCGCCTTCATCACACCCTGAGGATTATACAAGTGGCTTAGGATCCCCTTTGGGCTTACAAATGCTCCAGCTGTAATGCAGTGCTACATGGACGGTTGCCTTGGAGACCTTAGAGATGAGGTATGTGTGCATTAAATTGATGATGTATTGGTGTTTAGTAAGGATTCTGACCACCATGTTGAGAATGTGAGGAGGGTTCTGCAGAGACAAAAGAGCTGTGGGATAAAACTCAGCCCAAAGAAATGTGATTTCTTTAAAAGAGAAGTCTACTATGTGGACATGTCATTTCAGAGGAGGGATATCAGATGAGTCCAACAGAAGTGGAGGCTGTTCAAGTTCTGAAAAAAAGGCAGCCAAAAACTGTCAGAGGTGAGATCCCTGGTTAGCTTCTTGGTCTACTACATGTCATTCATTGCTGATTTCTCTAGAATTGCTAAGCCTCTTTGTGAGCTGCTGTGCCACCCAAACACTGAGAAGAAACAGACAAAGAAGGGTCGAGGCAGTTGTTGTCCCCAGCTGCCACCATCTCAGCCTGTGGAGTGGACAGCACTACATCAGCAAGTGTTAGACTATCAGATCCTCTAATAATGGCCTATCCTAATCTCAACAAGCCATTCATGCTACATGTTGATGCATCTGAGGAAGGTCTTGGCGCTGTCCTGTATCAGCAACAGGGAGGAGACAGAGCGATAGGATACGGATCACGGACCCTCACACCGACAGAAGAACTATAAACTCCATTCAGAGAAGCTGGAATTCTTAGCTCTCAAGTGGGCTGTCACTGAACGATTCCATGATGACCTCTTCCACGCCCTTCACTTTACAGTATAAAGTGATAATAACCCCCTAACATATGTAATGAAGACCGCAAAACAAAACACTGTGAGACATTGCTGGGTGTCAGAGTTACCAGATTTCCCCTTCACTCTGAAATACAGACCAGGAACTGTCAGCTGTGATGCAGACTTCCTATCTTGCCTACCAGCAGAAATGGACAAGATAATGAAAGAATGCAAAGAAGTGTGTATACCAAATGACACTGCAGCAGTTGGAGAAGGACTGCAAGCTCAGAACAAAAGTAACACTGACTGGATTTCAACCATCACATGTAATGTAGGTGTGCTACCTGAACTAACCATTATGTATGAAACTACAGTGAAACCAATATCAGTTGAGAATATTCAGACAAGTCAAAGAGAAGATGAGCTGTTAAGTACAGTAATAACTCTAAAACAACACAGTGAGCGCCTAAGGTACAAAGATAAAGTCAGAGTCAGTGAACATGAAACGCCATCTGAGGGAGTGGCCCCATCTTTATTTGGATCAGAATGGAATCCTGCGGCAAAAGACAACCTCTCAAACTCAGCTCACAGTCATTGAAAAGTTCAAGTCACTGATTTATCAACAGCTACTTGAGGAGATGGGTCATTTAGGAGCTGAGAGGATGGTATCCTCAGCCAGAGAGAAATTCTTTAAATCTAGGGAGCCATCTCCCTAAAAAGAGCTGAACTTCCATCATTATGTTGACCAAGATGTGACTTATACTATCATAAGAAATTTACCACTCACTAGTGAAACAAAGCAATCTAGTCAAACAAAGGAATCTGAATCTAGTGAAACAAAGGAATCTAGTCAAACAAAGGAATCTGAATCTAGTGAAACAAAGGAATCTAGTGAAACAAAGGAATCTGAATCTAGTGAAACAAAGGAATCTAGTGAAACAAAGGAATCTGAATCTAGTGAAACAAAGGAATCCTAACTTAACATTACCTACTAATTACTAAAAAGATTAAACTAAAGACTCAACTGTCTAGATTAAAATAACATTTCACGATGCCACAGTTTTTCACACGTACTCCATAGTGCTGTGATTCAACGACCGCAAGGCGAGACCTGCCAGGTGAGCTGAGGACAAACTGGTGACCATAAGAGGTCTGGGATGCGTGGATAGAGCAGTTTCCATACCTGTACAACCCAGGGCCCGAAGTAACAGTGGACGAACAACTGATTTGTTTCAAAAGTAAAAAAGAAAAATAATTTAAAAAATAAATAAATAACAACAACAATAATAATAATCAAAAACAAAGCAAGTAGTAATAATTAAAAAAAAACAAAACTCCAAAAACAAAATAAACCAGTTCAATTCTATTTTTGTTTTTTCTGTATCTGACAAGTTGCTGTCCCTTCAGACAATACATGCCCAGAAAACAAGCAAAATACAGAATCAAGATGTGGGTGGCTTGCGATGCCAAGTCCACCCACGCTTGGAAGATCCAAGTCTACACCGGGAAGTTGGCTAGCAATGGAGGAAGAGGAGGACCCAGAGGCCCAGGGAAAAACCAGGGGACGCAGGTCGTACTTGATGTCACAGAAAGGTTGGGGGTCTGCAACTTCACGTGTAACAATTTCTTCACCTCTTATGAACTCGCTCAGCGGCTCCTCAGGAGGATGGTCACCATCAATGGCACGGTTAAAAAAAAACAAACCAGAGCTCCTGCCCGTGTCGCTAGCCTTGAAGGACAGAGGTCTGTTCCTCAAAGGTTTCCTTCACGCTGACCACTGCTCTTCTTTCCTATGATCTCAAGAAAAACAAAAGCGTGAGGCTTCTCAGCACGAGGCACAACAAGGCCGAAATCAGCGACCGCTGGGACAGGAAGCCGGCCATCATCCTGGACTGCAACAGTAATAAAGGAGGAGTGGACAATCTGGATGAGCTGATAGCCACGTACAGGAGGATGACCGTCCACTGGTCCTGGGCGATCTTCCACAACAGTGTCAACATGTCTGCCTACAAGGCCTTTGTGTTATGTGAGAGGTCAACCCAACCTGAATGTCAGGAGGGTGTACCTGGAGCAACTGGAAAGGGCGCTGGTGACTCCACTCATTGAAAGAAGGCGGTGTCCTCCCTGCACTGAAGTGTCCGCGGCTATCGTTTGAACCATGTATAGCGCTGCTGTTACTACTAGTATTACAACTACTACATCCCGTGAATATCCTATGGCGAACAACAACAACGTGACGACGGCCGAGGCCAAACCTGAAGCCGTCACCGGACTGAAGAGAAAGAGATTTCAAATACATGTCGGAAAAAAGACTGTAAAACACATACCACGTGCCACTGATGTCAGAAATACGTCTGTAAAGCCCATTTGTTGGCATACTACCCTGCATGTGCTAATGGAGCATTTAGTGACTAAATGGGGTGGGGGGCAAAGAGAGAGAAAGAGAGCAATCTTAGTGGCATGAATCTAATTTGCTGCAGAAACAGGCAATAGAGCAATAACAGAAGTGACTCATTTCCATTCCATGCATTGGGATTGTGTATTTCCTCATTACATCCATCAGATGGAGCCAGAGATACAGTTTCCATTTCAGTGTGTTGCCACATTGTTACAGAACTAAAGGTTCAGTTTCAAACTTGACTGAAAATGTGCAGGGGTGGGGGTAGTATACACAATATGAGATGAGGACAGTGGGACCGTTAAAGGTTAGTTTGTTGATGTACAATATTTTCATAATTTAATGTTTTGGGGTTTTTTTTCTACTAAAACAAAGAGAAAAACTTGGAGTTGACATTAAAGGTTATTATGCTGTTATTTTACTGGTCTGACCCACTTCACATCAAATTAGGCTGAATGTGGCCTTGGAACTAAGTTGTTGTCATTGTTTATAGACATAATGTAATATTAATTTATTCATATTAAACACAGAAGTACATTTGGAGTCATTTATAGACGTAATGTAATATTTTATTCGCATTAAACCCAGAAGTACATTTGGAGTCATTATTTATAGGTTATTATGGCATTATTTAACTTGAGATTCCAACTGACCTTTATGTGGCCCCTGAACTAAAACAAGTGCAACACCTTTGACTATTAATACCTTCAGTATCATTTTTGCACTTTCCAAATTCATCCCATGGGCTAGATTGGAACCTTTGGTGAGACAGTTATCAGAATCATCGGACTCACCTGGGACGGGGATGAGTCTGCATACAGGAGGGAGGTGGACCAGCTGGTTTCCTGGTGCAGAATCAACAACCTGGAGCTGAATGCCCAGAAAACACCAGAGATGATCATAGCCCTGCCTTGCCCCTCCTACCCCCCCCATCCCCACCACCATGGACTCCTTCTGCTTCCTGGCCACCACCATCCCCCAGGACCTAAGATGGGAACCGACCATCAGCTCCCTCATCAAGAAGGCCCAGCAGAGGATGTTCTTCCTGTGGCAGCTAAGGAAATTCCAGCTCCCAGTGCAGATGATGGTCCAGTTCTCCACGGCCATCATTGAGTCCATCCTCCATCCTCCTGTGGTCTGCTGGTTCCACTGCCAGGGATAAACACAGACTGCAGCACATTATATGCTCTGCTGAGAAAGCGATGGGCTGCAGCCTCCCATCCCTCCAAGACCTGCTGCTTAACCTGATGTTAAACTCTATCTATGAGAATATCTGCGTGTGAGAATTATGGAGCTAAAAACACAAAAACCTCACTTTTTCTTAAATATTCAGGGTTGAGGTTTATGAACAGTTTGGATTGACCAAGACCACTGCAGATGTTCAATGGACCAAAAGGAGCAGATGCAGTCAGAAGGGGGGCCACAGGATGATGCAAGACCTGGATCTGGTCTGAGGAGCCAGTCCCTTGTTTACATTATATTCATCTGTAAATATTTTTTTATCTATATTTTATCTGTTTATTATTAAGTATGCACTGATAAAATACCACTAACACCGGTGCATAATTATTTGAATTTAAATCTGTACATTTCCATTCTTTTACAAAGCAGTGAAAAACCACCTTCATAGATTCATTATTTGCTCTTTTGATGACCTTATCCAGTTGATAAAAAAATAAAAACCTATAGTTTGAGGAAGTGTCTCCTGCTCCATGTACCTCACATACCCCTCACTACCATAGTAACTCGGAGCATTCCTGGTTACCATAGTAACTTGCACACACACCATCCCATGTTCAAGTACAGATAAATGAAGACTTTCCCTAACTACAGGAAATCAAGTATTTTTACTTGGTTTATGTCCCAACTCTGATCTCTGAACAATTCGTCGTCGTCGTCGTCGTCGTCGTCGTCGTCGTCGTCATCATCATCCTCCTCTTATTCGGTTCTGGGTCTCGGGGGCAGCAGCCTCAGCAGTGAAGTCCTGACTTCCCTCTCCCCAGCCACTTCCACCAGCTCCTCTAGGGGGATCCCGAGGCATTCCCAGGCCAGACCAGAGATATAATCCCTCCAGCGTGTCCTGGGTCGGCCCCGAGGTCTCCTCCCAGATGGACATGCCCAAAACACCTCCCCAGGAAGGCGTCCGGGAGGTCCACTTCAGAGGACAACTTTATTTTTAAGTGGCTCAAGACTTACACTCTGGGACGGAAACACCAGGTGACCTCAACACAAAGCACGCCATTGTTATTACGGACTGTCAACTTGGTGCCATCCAGGGCTAAAATATAACTTATTTTAGCCAAAGCAACAGATCACCTTTCCTATAAGCATTAAACACCTCTAACATGGGCTCTGCCACAAATGCTTGCAAATGAAAAGCCATGACCTACAGGTCCAAGCCACTGCTTAACCAGACCACAGCTGGGTACCTTCTGAAATAAGCTGAGCTACACCTGATTCCAACTGTGCCGCTCTGCGCATCCAAAGGAAAAACACCTTGCATGCACCACACACCATTCACACAAAAAAGTAACAGACTTGCTTGGGTGTATAAAATGAAAAAGAAAAAAAAAAAACAAAAACAGGTCAATGCACAAAACAGTCATCCCAGATTCCTACTTAACCAAAAACTAAACCTATACTATCTTCTGGGGTTTGCCAGGCTCGAGGCCACTGTGAAGCCCCCTCAGGAGAATTCACTCCACCTGGGATTCACCCCAAAAATAATAAATTAAAAAAACAAACAGGTGCCCGATGGAATGGCTGGATAACAACCAGGCTGGACACCTCTAGTCTAGGAAAGCCATGTTTAACAAAAATGTGCTGGCTACAACAAACACCCAACTAACCTGACCAGAGCACACCCAAAAACTCACACACACATTCCATGATATCTACCTCTCCACCGGCGACAAGCCCCCAAATGTTATGTGCTAGACTCTAGCTGCAGTTGGAACTGATAGATCTTCAGTCTGACCGCGTCTTAGAGAAGTTCAGCTCTCTTAAACTGAATGACTTTTATGCTTCACTTAATGAAGCGGTGTTTCCAAACCTCCGGAGGACAGCGCAGAAGATGCTGGCGTTGTTCGGCTCGACCTACGTGTGTGAACAGACGTTCAGCGTCATGAACGTCAACAAAACCCGCCACAGGTCCAAGTTAACAGACCAACACCTCAGATCCATCCTGAGAATCGCCACAACAAAACTAACTCCAGACTTTGATGCGCTGGCTAAAAAGGGAGACCAACAACACTGTTCCCACTGAAATTAAAAGTAAGTTTCTCCGTTGTGTTATGTAAAAAATGCATTTGAGAATAATTTGTTCAATAAGCCTTACATGTTACATGTAATTTCTGTTAAGGGGTGCACATCCGTTCTCTAAACAACCAATGCGCACCAGGTCAAATATAACGTGCTCCGCATACTGGTGCACTGTCAATGCTGCATCCTTGCGCTGGTCGTTGAGCTTTGGCACTGGGGACACGCATTAAACAGAAGGAGCAGGACTAGTAGATCTGCATCTCCTACCGTTTTTGAAATAAAGACAGTCAGGATTAGAGTGTTGATGTTAATATCCTGAAGGATAACAGAGCTTTTCAGTGTTTGAAATAGTAACTGTTGGTAACAAAAAAAAAAACTGTATTTTTAGTCTTCAGTGTTTTAAGAGTTATTTCAATAAACAGCTAAATACCGTGGGACTTGAAAGACAGATATATTGTTGTAATGCTTTTAAGTTTCAAAATTAAAGCACATGTTTTCTACATATCCCATGTTAATTTTCTTCCTCTTATTAAGTGGATTACCAAAGCACTCCACCCATTTGCTCGTGGTCCGGCCCTTCTGTCAAATTTTAGAACCCTTTGTGGCCCACGAGTCAAAAAGTTTGCCCACCCCTGGCCTAGGCTGACCAAACACCCTTTTTACACGACCTGTCCGGGGTATCCGGTCGGGTTTTATAAATTAGCGGAAATGTCCAGGTTTTGATGATTATAACTCTGTCACTGTTTGTGCAATCGGAAAAGTTCAAAATCCTGCTGGAAGAAAAGACTAGCAATTTTAACAATATTCTGTCTGCCACTGAATGTTTATGCCTTTGTAGATCTGTTCCGTAATGCACATGTATAAACGATAGTTTGCATTGCTCAGTAAAAACCTATAAAAATTAAATTCTGTTTTTTGTTTTTGTCTATTATTCTACTTAAAATAGAGTAAAGCACAACCTGATCTTGCCAGATCTTGAAAGTAGAAGTAGTCCTGACCAAAGGACTCACGCTCGTACACACAGCAGCTTTTATGACACTTCTACGGCTGCTACTGATGTGAAAGTTAAGGTGAAAGCCCAGACAGGATATTAGGAATGGGCTCTCCATGTCTACATCAGTAGGCTAACTATGTATTTTTCTCTTCTCTTTTTTCCAGTTACAAAGTAGTCTGAATTAATTTCTTCCAAGGAAGGACTGCACACCACAACTTGCAGCCACACTCACTGACAGTGTCTTAAAAATGACAGTGAGAGACATGAGACCACTGTCCATTGTTGCTGGGGCCATGGCATCATGCACTGTTTAATCCTGGCTGTTCTCTCTCTCAATCAGGCTGACACACCTGCAGCTGATTTGACAATCCAGCTGCTTTGATTGTCAGCTCTGGGCTCTTCAACAGCCAGTCGGTTGAAGGCGTCGAGAGACCCAGACGCAGCAACACCTCTGAGACACAATTTAGGGCTTAGGCTAGAAAGCCTTTTTCTTTAAGTTAACATTTATGTTAATATTTCTTTTAGTTTTGGCCTGGGGGTAGCTGGTGGTCAGTCTTCTCATTTTTAGCTTTAGTTGGAGGAAGTTTTCAGTTAGGGAGGGGAGCAGCGTCTACGTCCCTGTAGGGAGTGGCCTACCCTCTCCCACCATTTTATTGATTTTTGCCAGCATCTCCAGGTCCTTTTGGTTCTTTGAGTTCATTTTGGTATGCATTTGCTTTTGAGTGGTTACTTTTACAAATGATTTAATTTTTAAAGATTTTGATTATATTTGCTTAATAAAATCCCTTGAATCATTTAATTTTTATGGTGTCCTTCTCTTATGTTGGGGGTCTCCTTTTCCTTTGAGCTAGTTTACCTTTTAATTGTTTGGAGACCGTAACACCATTGTTGAAGGTGAAGGACTCAAGAACATGGTGGTAACATTCCAGCCTGGCTACATTCTACCCAAACACGTTTCACCAAAATGATGGAGAGGAAATATGACGTGGAATTTCAGCAAACAAAAGATGCCCTGTCCCACAGCTCCATGACATGTCTGACAACAGATGTGTGGACAAGTATGGCCACAGAAGCACACTAGGGCTTAACCTGCCACTTCATAAATGATGAATGGGAGCTCATGAACTTTAATTCGACCACCATGCCACTGACATAGAGGCACACAGCCATAAATATCACATCTTAGACTGAAACTACAGTTGCCAAATTTGAAATTCCTCTGCATAAAATAATCGCCATAGTTCATGACAATCCACCAAATGTTGTATGTGCCCTCAAAATCCTAGAAGAAAGACACGGGATCTCTTCTGTCCGCTGCTCTGGTTACACTGCAGCAAGTTGTGAACCACACTATGAAGAATAATACCCATATTCAAAAGGCCACTGGCGCTACAAAGTCCCTGGTGGAGCACTTTGACAAGAGTGAGGTTGCCAGCAGTAGCCTGAAGGTAAAGGAAAAACAAATGGGACAGCCAGAAAACCGCCTCATTCAAGATGTAAGTGTGAGGTGGAACAGCACTTATATGATCAAACGTCTGCTGGAGCAAAGATGGCCTGTAACGGCATGTCTGTCTGCCTCAGGGGTCACAAGTAGATCAAATCATTACATTGACCATAAGCCAGAACAATGGAGCCTCCTGGAAGAGCTTGAGAGAGCTCTAAAACCCATCGAATGTGCTACAGTGTACCTGAGTGGGGAGTCATATGTGACACTGTCTAGCCCACCCCCACTCATTAAAGGGCCTCTAAAAAGTGCACAGACCACTTCTTCATTTGAGAATCCACACATTCTGGCATTTCAGAAAACTGCAGAAAATTAAATAAGTGAAAGGTGGCAGAATGAGATGAAATTCACTGAAGACACCCCAGATACCAGCCTAATTGCTTCTGCTCTTGACCGCAGATTCCACAAGCTGAAATTAATATCTGCAGATGACATCTTGAGAATGCAGGTGAAGGTTCAAATTCTTGCACTTGAAGAAAAGCATAAGTCTAATGTTGTAGAACAGCAGCACATCACATCCAGCAGTGCTGCTGATACAAGTGAAAAGGCCCGTGTCAATGTTAGAGACATCACTGGGGTCGGACTCAGATGAATCATCCTGCCAAATGGATGATGAAACTGATGACGTGTTCAGTTTCGTGCAAAATACATTTTTCAGATATCTTGGAACAGCCTTCACCCAAAAACACAAATCCTTTGCGGTGGTGGAAGGCCAAGCAGTCCACGTTTCCTTGCCTGGCATCTCTTGCAGTCTTTTTTGTGTGTACCGGCCACATCTCCACCTTCTGAGCACCTGCTTTCCTCAGCTGGAAACATAGTTTCAAAGAGAGGAGCCAGATTTAAGTCCAGACCATGTGGACATGTTGGCATTTTTACACTACAACACAGCATTTTGATTTGAATCAGTGGGCCACAGCTGGGCGCTATACTCTCTTGCTCTCTACATGCTTGCACTTACAGTAGTTATCAGTAACAGCTATAGAACTGTGAATTTCAGTTGGAGGTGCATTACTAAATAAACCCATTTATTTTGCCACTGTGATAAAGTAACCCATTTATTTCTTTATTCTGTTTCTGTCATCCTGGTAGAGTTTCAAGTTTAAGACACACTGAGTTTATTCTAAAACTGTCAGACAAGACTTATTTCATAGCTGTCACTACCTTCCAAACATGCTGGAACATAATGGAAAATTACACTTTGGACTGTGAAATGAGTTTCCTTTCTTTTTGCCATCTTGGCTGTAATGGACTCTGTTTAGTTAAGCCTACAACATTCTGTTACTCATGACATGTAGCAGCGTTAAACTGAGTTTTTGAAAAACTTGTGAATGTATGTTTTGAAATTCTTTTCTAGCTGTTTACTTAAATAACTTTGCTCAATATTTTTTTTAGAATGTGGAAAACATCCCACTTTGTAATTTTTATTTGGTAATATTTAAGTTATTTATATTGTTTACATTTGCAATTTTTGAGGTGAAGGCTGGTCAGGGGCCAGTACTGAGGCGGTGGAGGTGGCATCGGTGAGGACCATTTCTGAGATGGTGGAGCTGATGATGGCGAAGGCTGGTAAGGAGCCCAGTTCTGTGATGGTTGGATTGACCATGCAGCAAGATAGCCACCTACAGCGGCTGTTGCTCTGGCACAGCAACGCCAGCCAAGCACCACCTCATCCTCACGGTTCTCAGGTTCCTGGAATTCCATGGCTGCATGTCCATGTGTTTCAGGTTCAGGTGGGAGCTCGCTGGTCTCTGGAAGGGAAACCTCAGCCAAATCGACCTGACGGGAGCTTCACACTTTGAATCAAGGAATCCTTTCTCTGTGCTCTTCTGCCAGTCTTGCAACCTGCAGAATTACACAGTGCACAGTATGTTTATGTCAGTGGATTTCAGTGACTGAATCACTGTAGTTTTTTCACCGTATCTATATGTACTATATGTACTGTGTGCTTTGTATTTCAATATGTGAAATATACACTCACCAGGTGGACACTGTGGTGTTGTTTATTGTCACAGGCATCAAGCTGGTCTGGTCAACCAGCTCTTTACAGTCCTCAATAAGATGTTCTACGTGACTGCATGTTAAAATCGACTGAGGAATGCCAGAAGTTTAGCCTCTTGTCCTTGGGCCTATTTCTGGCTTCCCTGAACTCCTTGAAAAGTTTCAGTGCTACACACGCTGATACTCTGTTAACATCAGGTCTGTGGGCAGTCTGGACAAAGATGAGTTGAAGATGAAGACCATGAAGAGTCTGTGACTCAACGACAAAGTCCAAATTGCATGTCATCATTAACGAGACATTATGTTAAAGGGATAAATGCACATCACAAATATAATCCTATAACTTATTACCTTTCAGCTGCTTGCTGGCCAGGTGCAGAGCCACTGCGTTTTCGAGATGCTCTCCACGGCCCTGGCAAAGTCTTCTTCCTGGACTTGAGGGAATATGTAGTTGGTAACTGGTCGACAGAACGCAAGTGGGAGTACAGCCGCCATATCTCTGCTATCTCAGAGGGAGACAAAGCAGTAATGGTACGGTTGAGGCTGATAAGGTACCCAGCTAGGTCATCCACTGCCTTCCATCCAGGGATTCCTCTCAGGTCCAAACAGTCATCCTGACATATGAAAAAATGAAAAAAGGCTTTACTAAACTGATAAAACTCTTCAGATAACATTTCTGACAATCAAAACACTGCCTACTTTACCTGATTGGATGTATTTGGTTCCATGAGGCATGTCTCCTACAATGCTGGACTGGGAGAGGTGGCCCCACTTCCAAAAGCAGAGTCTTGCAGAATGTATTGAAAAAAATGGCAAGTTGGACACAATCAGTTCAAAAATCATTGTGTAGAGCAGGGATGGGCAATTAATTTTCTTATGAGGCCACATGAGAAGACTTTGACAGTTGTTAAGGGCTGGATCAATAAATACACTTGCAGCTCTGCTCAATGTATATATCTGTATAAAAACAGTAAACGAAACAATGCCATGATGCAATGAAAGTATGGAGCACAGAATACAACTAATAAATGAATATTCACAAAAAACATTTTTGAAAATGTGCAAAACCAGCTCCACATTAACTTTCCATGAAAATCAAATGCATCCAAATTTGTTGCATATCTCAGTTCCTTTTCTTTTTCTTTACCTTTGAATTCAATGAAGAAATACTTAGAAGTCCGTGTCTTGTTAAAACTGCATTCTGAATCAATCTTTCTTTTTTTGTTAGCTGACATTTTCATAGGCTGAAACTGACCAACAAACCAATCAGTGCATAAGCCTTATGCTAAGTATGGAAAGTATGTGAAAAACTTTAATTTAGCAGATCCTTCAAAATAAAAGTAGTGCAGTTGTATTGGTTGCATCTATTCCAATGATATACATTTGCATTAACTTTTAATTTGCCAATGACCTCATGCAGGCCAGTTTGGGTCAGCTATCGGGCTGCATGTGGCCCACAGGCCTTACAATGCCCAGGTCTGGTGTAGAGAATGCATGTTGCACATAGAGTAAATTCTGAAATGAAATGTTGATAACACAAATTTGAGCTTGCAAATTAGTTACTTTTGATGTCCATTTTACCTGAGAAAAGAGGGGCTGTGGCACAACAGTCACATCTGGAACGCTGGGTGTCTGGGATGAGCTGAATGGGATGTCAATCACTTGAGGAGCTGTCACATCAGCACCATCATCCTCCTGACCCTCATTCCTGACCCTCATTCGTCACTTCTGAAGGAAGGGCATCAATCTCAGGCTGTTGGAATAAACTCAGCAAGTCTCCCCTGTTTGACTGTGCCAGCAGATATTCCACAGCAATGCGCTCATCTGTCATGAATAGCCAACAGAAAAAAACACAAAGAAGTGAATTATTACTGTCAGAAAGTAGTAACATAGTAAACAACTGCAGTAGCAGATTGAGAGTTTTACCTGTGGGTTTCCCAGGGGGTGCAAACTCAGGGAGGAGGGCACATCCTAGTATTTTGTTGCTGAGAACATTTAGGTTGGACATCAACCGTATATCAAAGATTTTCATTTGCGATGGCCCACCCATATTCACAGATTGGTGGCCACAGTTGACAATCCACCTGGATACACCCTCTAGCATATACATCTGTGTGTGTAGAGCATTGCATCTCCATCCTTGCAGGAGAGAAGGAGTAATAATGACGGCTCCAAATGTTATAGCTGTTTGAAAAAAAAAAAAAAAAAAAAAGAGAAACAAAGATGCACAGTTTTCACTTACCTGGGATGAAACTGCACTGGTGTCTGGAAACTTTCACGGGAGGAGGACCCTCTGCCACACCTCAACACATCCAGTGCTTTGTCTCCCTTCTGCTGCCTCGTCCCGATGTTTGTGTACAGTTGGAGGTTAGGGGGGTCTTGGATGCATGGCAGGTGCTTTTGCTGCACCGCCCACACACAGACCATACTCTCCTGGTTGATGAGGTGCAAGCCTGTTGTGTCTATGAGCTCCCACATACTGGATAACAAATCCTGAATGAGAGCACATGTCTCCTCCACCCCTCTGGTCCTTCTCCGGCAGTGCTTAGCCAGCTCACTGGTGGTGATGCTGGCTAAGACCTGGGCATCTGTGGGATCATGGCCTGAATGTTTCTTTTAGAGCTCTGCCCTCTTGGCCTCTTTAAGTTTGTCAGTGTCTGTTTTATCCCACTCAAAGATGCAGCTTGACAGTTTTGAGCAGAACGTGCCATAGAGTGGGTGGTGCTCAGTAGTAAGGCCGTTAGTGAAGCGTCGCATGAAATGGAATATGTCCAGCTGCACTACTGACCTCCATGGCCGAAATCAATGGAGCACTGGACTCACACCTGCAGAAAATCACACATGCATGTGTGCACACATACACACACAAATAGACCATTATTTAATAAAAACAAAACATTGCTTAAGAACAATGTTCGTCCTAAATGTTTTTGTCAAAAGCATCACTGATAGAACATTACAAAACTAGCACACTGGTAACTCATCTGTCCCACTGCAGCGATCCCTGTCCACATATGTGACATCTGGTTCTGGCTCCCCAGCATCCCTGTACCGTCTAACCACACCTTGGCACAGGTCATCCAGGCCAGCCCCCTCCCCAGTGGTCAAAACGCTATTTAGAATTTGGCCAAATTCATTTCCAATGTTCGTCATCCATGTGGCAGAGTCCTCAATGTCACCAGCAAGCTTTTTAGTTATCTACAGAAAGATTGACAAACAAGTAAGAGACCACTGCAAACAACAAGCAATTTCCCACACTGTCATCTTGTGGTAACATTTGGAATGGAATGCAATTCTTTTTATACATTATCCTATTACAAGAGCAGTGTTTTGATTATCTGTAGCGTTGATTCAAAAGGCTGTCATGTATTTCAGAGAACATCATCTTTACTGTCACTCATTAAAACCTAAAGCCTCAAGAGACTGGAAGATATGTAAAGTGTCTTAGCATAAACTGTTGAAAAAGCTAAAGTTTTTCAGCTTTATATGTACCTTTTTGGTGGAATCCAGTTTGAGAATTCTGCCATATGTTGACATGATGACACCTTTCAGCTCATCAATATGCCCAAGCATCTCATTGGCATGAACAGTCTCAAACCACTGAGCCAAGGGTAGGGGGCAATAGGGTGGTGGCTTTTGATAGGCAACATCTGCCTGAAT
>JAPQRP010053972.1:0-23464 GCA_037367295.1 Apogon hyalosoma | reverse complement strand
CAGAAATCTCTTTTGCAAGGGAGACCCGGCCAAGGTAGCAGCCATACAGAGTCCATACAAAGTCCAAATAATGTAAAACACATACATGATACACAATGAAGCAATAAAACACATTAACAACTATTCAGCCATAATGGAATCAAGAAAAACAGTCCCAAAAGCCTGTGCAGCCGCTGCCATATTACGACGCTGCCAACATTAGAATTCAGAAGGTACAGTACGAAAGTTGCAGTACAGCAGGCACACACATAGACAAAAAAAACCCCAAACAAACAAACAAAAAAAACCATAAAATGGTACATTACGTATTAGACACGGTACACATGGTCACATGATGGGACTTTTTCAATGGATTTGGTGGGACGGGGGGATGTGTGTAGCTTAACAGTTTTTTGAAGATTATTCCACGACCATTATGCATGATGGGAAAATGCTGTTTTTCCAAAGTCTGTCAGAACTCGGGGAACAATCAAAAGCAACCACTTGGAGGAACATAGATGGAAACTACTAGAGCTAACAGAGAGAAGATTACTGAGGTATTTTGGGAGTTTGCCCATGTAGTGGTCAGGGAGGCCGTAGCGAGTCAGAAGAGTTGAAAATATTGACTCGAAACAGCTCTTTACCATCACACTGCACATTTAATGTTTGCAGGGAAGTTCAAACATTCTTCACATGTTCCATAAGCACAATTTTGTGAGGAAAAAATAAAGTATTGAGAGTCCCAACTCATAAAACAAAAGCAGCTTAACATACAGTTAGCAACTCGTGTCTCCCCATGAAGTGAACAGGTTACGTCTTCGTGTCAGTGTGCGTCACCATAATTGTCACGTCTCTGTCTTTTCTGTTACTGTTTTCCCCTCCTGGCCCCTTGAACTCTGCCACTCCTTCTCATCAGGTTATCACACTCACCTGTGAGCGCAGCTGTAGCTCATCAGGCAGGGTGTATCTCTGTGCTCTTGGTCCATTGCCAGATTGTTCTCAGCGTTAAGCAAGACTGTCCAGCGTTTTTCCTGTCTGATTCTTCGTTTCTGAACCGGACCGTCCCTGACCTGCTTTACCCGTTGCCTGATTCCCTGTTTGACCTGTCTGCCTGAGTACACCCGTCTGTCTGATCCCCAGTGACCTACCTGCCTTTGTCCCTGACCACGTCTCTCAGTCTGCCTCCTGGTATGTTGACCTGTCTTCCGTCCCTGACCACGTCTTCTGCCTCTGCCCCTTTGGTTTTGCCTGGTTTCCCTGGTCTCGGACCCTTTGCCTGCCCCTTGACTCTGCGTCTGCCTGCCCCTTGTCGTCTGCTAAAGACACTAAGGACTTTGGTGCTCATTCCCCCGTGTCTTTTGAAAAAATAAAGACCGTAACAGCTGAGAACTTTGTCTGTGTTCTGCACTTGGGTCTTTTGCTATCGTGGTTACAATAATAAAAGTATTTAAAGCAACAGTACACAGAGAGGTGATCATTACACCCAGCAGAGCTTTATAGATGAACATAAACCAGTGTTTTTGTCTGCGGATGGTTAATGATGTCTAGCCCACTAAATCATAGCGAGTGCAGTGGTGAGTGAGAGATTTTGCATTTGAAATGAAAAGAAGCATGATATACTGACTCAAGGTTCCTTAGAATGGAGGTAGCTACATGTCTGTATAGTACATCACCATAATCAATCACAAGCAGAAAGATAGCTTCCACAAGTTTTTCTTTGCCGAAAATGTGAAACAATATTTAATTTTAAAATAAAAGCCGATCTTCAATTTGAGTTTCTTAACTAGGTTAGAAATATGAACTTTAAGAGAGCTGTTCATCAATCCATATTCCCTAGAAGACACCCTTTCAATCAATGTACCATCAGATGTAAAAATTCTTAGATTGTCAAAATTTTGCAAGCAAGCGTTTGATAAAATCATGAACTTTGTTTTCTATGCATTTAAAACCAATTTTAGGCCCTTCAGAGCTCTTTGTAAAAGTTGAAATGCCGCCTGGAGTTCTTCTATGGCCTGTGCTGCAGAGGCTGCAGATGTATAGATGATTGTGTCATCGGCATAGAGATGCAATTTAGATTGAATGTCTTTATCCAGGTAATTTATAAAAAATACAAAATAAAATAGGAGCCAAAATAGAACCTTGGGGCACACCTTTAGTTACATAAAGACATTCTAATTTGTGGCCCTGTGCTTGGACACACTGAGTCCTATCTGTTAAGTAATGTTTAAACCAGTTGAAAGCATTTAAGCCAAAGCCAGTGTTCCTGAGTTTTTCCAAATAGGATTTATCAGTCCCTATTATAGAATAGATTTTGTTTATAGAATTGTAATATAAAACTAGAGCTATTCCTACTGACTTAAATAAAGCATTCATTTCCTTCACTATCACTCTGAGTCTCAAAATTTCCTGTAGGAATTCTCAGATAGACTGGAGGGTTCATCGGATGCAAATGCTCTAATACTTCAAAACCATCCTCTGAACTCAGAATATTATTCCATGTATGACAATACATTATCTTGGCTAATGCCACCTCATAAGGTCCTTGTAATTCTATAGGCTGTGACAATGTTATCGTATAATTTGAACTATCATTGTCTGGGAAAATGCCATGACAGGTGTTTGACGGTAGTGTTACATAGAAAGATTGTCGCTCAGCATTTATTCTGTTTTCCAGCCTTCCTTGTTTTTATTCTTCCTGAGCTCTACGACCTCTTTAGCCGGCAGCCAAGAGTCAAACTGATGAGGCCATCCTTGCCAGTGGACTAAAACCATCTTCTAACCGTTTTTAATTTTCCTGTCTAAAACTTTTTCTATACAAAAAAGACTGTCAGACATGATTCTCACTTTCTGCAGTTCTGCTTCATAGAATGTTCCATTCAGAATTTCACCTCTTAAATCCCTTAATTTATAAACAGGTGGCACTCTGGGGATATGCTCGTTCACTATAAAATATTCATCGATGAATGATTGTTCATACATTTTATCAAATACTCCACAGTATTTCGAAATCCGCACAATGTCACCCTCTTTGAATTTAAATCTGGGTGGTTTAGTGCTCAGAGGTAGTGTCCCATATAAATTTTCAAACACTTGTGAGGTCTTGCTGGGGTTTACCTCAACAGGTTTCAATGGGTATTTATACATGATAGCACCACCTAGTGAAATATAGCCAAACTTTTTGGTATGGTAGACCTGTGGCTATTATAACTATGGTTATAGTTATCAAGCAAATCCTGAATTACATCTACATACCTACGAGTGTTTTCTGCAGTGAAAAAAACACCACATTTTTGTCTTCAAGGTGCAATTAAAGCGTTCAACTATGGAGGCTTTCAGATCACTTCCTGTTACAAAGTGTTGAATGTTATGCTTCTTCATCAGTTTTTCAAAGACATGATTAAAAAATTATTTTCCTGCATCTGTTTAAATTTTAACAGTGAAAATTTTAAAATTTTAAAACTGAAGCAAAAGGCCTTGCAACTTCAGAGGCTGTTTTATTTTTCAGGGCTCATGTATAAGCTCGCTTTGCAAATAAATCTATTACCATAAGCAGGAATTTAAACTGATCATTGTCTTTAGACAGGGCACTCATATCACAAAGATCGGCTTGAAATTGATACAAAGGATGGTGGACAAAAACATGATTTCTAGCATAGGTTTTTCCAGCCGTTTTGTGTAGTGTATGCATCCTGAGCAGACAACCACTCACGCACTTGATCATTGCTAACTTTTTTACCAGTCTGCTCTTCTACAGCTTTTTGAAGTCTTTCTACACCGGTATATGATCCAGCTCTTGCCGGTTCGTAATATATACTCTTCAGCACACGTTCTGTCTTCCTTGAAGCCATGTTTGCTATTGAACAGATAAGATCTGAGCATAATGTTTTGAGTCTGAGTTTATTGATTACAATAGATGTTTACTGATTACAATACATATTTATTGATTACAATACATGTTTACTGATTACAATACATGTTTAATGATGACAATGCATGGTTTAGTGAATACAATACATGTTTTACATTAAACCAAAAAAAGTCAATAATTTTCTCAAAAATTGAAGCATGCGTTACATTTAATAGCTGATCAACATCAACTTGATGTCTGTTCTTCAGTTTAAATGCTGCTACATCCACTACATAGGAATACAACACATACACAAGTCTAGACTTGGAAGCTATCAATAGAAATATGTCCAATAATTTTACATGTTTCTTCATCCCTATTAAAGATTGACCCAGTATACACTAGATTTTTCCAATGCTCTAAAGAACCCTTATCGCTCACAATAGCCAACACTCTTTCAAAACGGGCTAAGTCTTCTGTACTGACATCCCCACACGCCTGATATACTGTCACATCATTGACTTGATTAGCTATTGAGTGTTTTAAAAGAAAACTGTCTACTGGTTTAGAACATGGTTTAAAATAATATTTTCCCCATTTCAATGGATTAATGATTCCAGAAGCCGAGGAAATGGTCCAGCAAATCTTCCCACTCCTTATCTACAGTTATGTACACCTCTGTGATCTCTGCAACCTTTTCCAAAATGTTTTCTTCAGGCTTCAGATCATAAAGAAAACCATCCACCGCTCCTTTCACTCTAGCCTCTACTATGTCTAAACCGGTTTTCTCCAGGGTATACTTGAGAGCTGGAAGAAATTCCCATGTCAACAGATCGACCATTAACTGTTCAAAGTTAGTGGAAAAATATCCGGGTGCTGGAGGATAGAGACAGGGGTGCTGATGTTGACTCGGAAGATCAATTTGACAGCCGTAACAGTCTTGTTTTATCTGCTTCAGCACCACCACTCATACAGCGGTGGCAACGCAGGCCTTTACAGTATCTAGAAAACCAAGACTCGCTGCCAACCGAGACTGGGGCACAGGTGAGTCAGGTGGTGTCAGGAGTGCGTTGCAAGTGTCTACAGTGAAGACTGTACTCTGCGTTGGACCGTTGACGGTCTCATAATCATCCCAGTATGAACAATAGGATGGTGGACCACATGGTACAAACTCATGGCTTTGTCAATTGTGGAAAGATTGTGCAAAACAACCTGGTGTATACATCGGCAAGCCTTCTATGACATCACTTTCAGAAGTCGTTTCAGATAGGTCAGATGCCTTGTGTGGAAAGTCAGGAGCAGTGACAGATCCTCCACTGCACTGATCAGGGGTGAACGGTATGTATCACTTAGCAGCACTGGCGTAGGGATTGTTCTGGTAGTTTACTGCTTCGCATGTCATGAGACAGCTCAAATCAGCATCCTGATAGTGATGGAAAAGCGATTTATACAACTCTGTTTCCTGAAGACTTCTGAGAAATGTTCGGAAGCCACTTATCAAGTGCTTCATCCCGAAATTCATGGCTGATGTTAACGATGTCTCCACTGAGAGTCCATGGCATTGTCTGTGAAAAAAATCAGCCATGACAATGTAAAGTACTTTCTCTATTCTACCCTCTTGTGTATAGGGGCATAGCATCCGGGGCAGAATCACCCTCTACTTCACAGTCTGTTTCAAGCACCCCATCAACCTCCACATCTGAGTCAAGGTCAGAGATAATATTTTAACGAGCCTGAGTGAGTACTCAGGCTCTGTCTTCCACCGATATTTTCAGATCGACATGTTAACCGCTTTTCCAGTAGATTGTTTTTGCTTCAGCTTTTCTTCATTGAAAAACACCTTGATGTCTTTCAAGGTCTTTCATCTTTGGGAAGTCTACCACCTTGAAAGTCAGTTTAATCAGGAAATGCCGCTCTTTCTCCATAACTGTCTTGGGTCTGACATCATTATGAATGTTGGGGTGATATCTCACCAACAGCGAGATGTGCAATCTCTAACAGTCAATGAGAAAAGAACCACCCTCGATGCGTACAAGCGAATCCGTTCTCTGCAGTATACTCAATGGCATTCTCGTAAGTCCTACATACCCCTGGTCCTGCACATGCTGCATGTTGTCAATATAATCTTGAATGGAGTGCTTCAGTTTTTCAAATTCAGTTAAATAGATTCTCAAATGCAGAACATCAGGTTGCATACTTTCATGACTGAATAGATTGACAAAGGGTACTAGGCCCACACCTCTAAATGTGGTAACCACTACACGACCCCCATTGAGATGCAAACTCTTTTTTCCTGAACACAGACGCTTCCATTGTTCCGACACTGACTCATAGATCAAGTCAAACCCTCCAGTTATATATAGAAAAATCACACTTTCCCTGCCCATCCATCAAGATTCAACCTGCATTAAAATAATATGCCCCGCATAATGTACACACAACCCCTCCCATGTCACCTCTTCCTCCATGTAAACATCTGGAAGTTTCACATCCATACATACACATACTTACATCTACGCTTCATAACGCCACAACCAGACAGAACTAGTAATATGAGTTAATTATCTACCCCACCCAAAGACCCCCTCAAACACTCAGGCCTCAAACCACGCACACCTACATCTATGCCTTATCACCATCACACCACTGTTATCTACATCATCGGAAAAAAGAGGCCCCACTGCTCAAAAACACCATGGCATAAAGATTCTAACTTTCAATTCCACAACCAGACAGAACCACGCAGAACCGGTGTGATCCCGTTATGTGACCTAATTATCTAGGTCAACCGGAAGTCCCACCTTAAAAAGGGGTGGGACTTAGAATGTTTTTGTATTAGTTTTGATGATTAAATTTATATGACATCATCACATTTTAACAGAAACTGGGTTCTTTATTCTCTGGTCTACAATGCATTTTGTGCTTTGGTGAGCAGTTATCACATTGACTTAAAAATAATTCAGTAGCTTGTAATCCTCCTTTGAATCCTCCTTTGTCTCCAGTGATTCATTGCCCATGGTCACTAAAAACTATTTGTTACTACAAGAGGCATTTTGGATTTACACATTGGACACACTTAGTCCTAAAGACCTCAATGAAGACTTTGATCTGAGACCCTTCTTATAGACTCCTGATGCAGATGACATCACTCCAGTGTGTGCGGCATACAAAATTTTGCTCCATCACTGCAGTTTTGGTGTCTTTTTGGATGCATTTCTACACTGCTTCAAATATGTACATTTTGTAAATATGTATATAACACACTAGCGCTGTTGATCGAGGTTTCTGCCTGTTAAAAGGAAGTTTTTCCTCACCACTGTCACCAGTCACAAGTGTTTGCTCCTGGAGGATTCTGTTGGGTTTCTGTAAATTGGCTTCAGAGTCTGGTTTTTACCGGCTCTATATATAAAGTGTCATGAGATAACTTCTATTATGATTTGATGCTATATAAATAAAATTTGATTTGATCTGTCACCATACTCAGATGGGCAGGGAAACACACAGAGAACACTTTATTTTATGTATTGCCCCTTTACAGTCTTATTTATATGTACTTAAAGACAACTTAATCATTCACATGTTTTCAAAAGTTACTGTAAATATCTTTAAATACGCATTGCTTGTCATGTGATACTGCAATTAGTGTTCTATATAAGCAACTGTGTCATGACCTGTCTCATGCCTGAACAAGTCCGGCCTGCCAGGCAGATTCAAGGCCTGGATCTACCAGCATTCCATTCTAATGCATGTCCTGTGGCCACTGCTGGGTTACTCAGTTCCAATATTAACAGTGGAAAGGAAGATCACTACCTTTCCCTCGAAAGTGGTTGGGCCCTCCCCCACAGCCTCAGCAGCCTCTATGGGACCAGTAATATCTTTCAGTTCCCATTCAGTGGTGTCACTGAAGAATTTATGGTGGCTCGCACAAGAGAAGCCTTTCAGTACAAGGACTCCCAGGACCAGAAAGTGTCAGCAGCCAGCATCAAGGTGAGAACGGGGAGGAAGTGGAGGGTGGACACAGTAGTGGAGGTAGCGGAGTTACACCTCAGGCACAAGGAGCTGGTGGGCACGTTGACAACCGGGAGAGCTGGCTTTGGCCTTTTTCTAAAGGCCCTAGTGGGCAAGGCCTGAGGAAAGGAGAGACACCAGCTAATCCAGGAAGAGGCCTGAGCATTCATTTCCTTGTCTAGGCTGTATATAACACCTACCAAGTCCAGCCAACCTCCATGTGTGGGGCTGGAAGGCTCTGGAAGGGGATTCTTACAACACCAGCTATCCAAAGGCCCTTGCAGAAGGTTGCTATTGCTGGTGCCATGACCCAGTGCTGAAAGCAGTGGCAGAAAGCATATGCAATGCCATCATCATTGGTAGGCACCATCTTGCCCCGAAGAGGACAATCACCTTGTCAAAGCTGGAGAGAAACACTGCCAACAGCAAAGGACAAGGTCAGGTCTTGAAACACCCAGTGTCCTGAATATGTATTGTACACATAGACTTTATTATTTATTGTACTTTCATAATTAATATTGTTTTAAATCTGTTTTTAATTTGTGGGGGGAAAAAAAAACAATTTCATTTGAAATAAATCTCCCATTAGTGAGAACCACAAAAAAAAGGCCACTGATGTGTCTTTTATTTGAAATTTGTTCTCATTACTTGTTTAATCAGTGAGCTTGGTAAGTACTAGTAAGTAGTATTCAGAATTCTGTATGAATGATTATTAAGAATACATCTGAAAAGACAAATAATTTTTCTTAACTTAAATAAATATCCATTGTGGTTGGTCTGGGATACAAAGTCCATTCTTAATTTTGGCCTGCTTTCTGATTGAGTTTGACATCACTGCCATAATGATGGAGGTCAACATTTTTTACAGTGTTTTATAAGGAGCAGTGGTTGTATTGCTTAAAAATGTCAGTATTTTTCAGATACCTTGACTACAATTTGATTCACAATATACAATACATATTACAAATCTTTGTTGGTTTTTCTTCTCATTTGCATTCCCAACACTCAAAGCAGTGTTACAACTTCTTAAACATTTGACTCAGGGGCAGCACGGTGATGCAGTGAATAGTACTGTTGCCACACTGCAAAAAGGGTTCAATTCCAACACCAAAACCTTTCTGTACGGAGTTTGCATGTTCTCCCTGTGTCTGCATGAGTCCTCTGGTACTCTGGCTTCCTCCCACCATCCACTATTAATTGTGAATGTGAGAGTAATTGGTTGTTCATCTCAATTACTGGTGACACTTCCAGGGTGTACCCCACCATAGGTAGCTGAGATAGGCTCCAGCATTCTCTCAACCCTCTTGAGGATAAAGCAGTTCAGAATCAATGACTCTGTAATGGTGGATGGGGTAAAGAAGAAGCAGGACAGCATGGATCAACTGGACTCAATCTTTTCTCAACAGCTTTCATGTCCACAGCATGGTAAAACTTCCTTTCTCTAGCTCTACTATGTTTTTTTATCCAGTTTGCAGCCTACACTGACACCTAGTGAAGAAACAGTGAAATAACATATTGCCTAGTAAGAAACAGAACACATTCCCCCTCTTTATAAAAAAAACCAAAAACAAATGTTCATTTGGGGTGAATAATGAACTGCAGTAAACATGAAACACAGATATAACCAATAACATGTTCTGTGTCAGAAATAGCAAAATACAATCAAGCATTGTGAACAAAGTGCAGAATTTCTCAGACTTAAGCCAACGCTAATATGAATGATTCCGTGGAATAAAACATAACTCACATGTACATTGTATTTTGTGTCTTGTATTTTAGAAACTAGAATAAAATGTGTTGGCAGTCTACCTTCAGCACATATAGTTACTTGGTTACATAATCCTGCATCCAGGTAGGTTTCTTGTGTACCTATGGTAGGGCAGGAGAGACTGGAGTGAAAGCCTGTGGCTCTGGATTGTCCTGTAAGTCTGAATCCATGCTGAGGCCAGGAGCTAAGTGGCAGGAATTCCACTTTCTACCATCCTCCAGTAAGTAGGTGCTTTGGCCCACTTTCTCCTTGATTCGCTGTGGTGTTCCAAACTTTGGGTGTGCCTTGGGCACATGGAAAGGCGTTTTCACTCGCACGCATTAAAAGAAGGAGTGCACGCGCCTTGCTGACAGTCCGTGTATGATTTCATCTTGCGTTGATGGTGCACGACCTTCTCTCACACTTGTGCATCCGGGAAAAACTCAGCATGCGAAGGCGGCAGCACAGACAGTTTTGAGTGCATTCTGTGACCATGTAGCAACTGAAAGGGTGAAACACCCGTAGCTGCATGAGGAGTGGCACAGCAAGTCATCAGGAAAGCTGTGATGGCAGGTTTCCCATGGCAAAGAGTGTGAGATTGCCATTTGCACATTCTGTTTCATAATTCTGTTGAAACGCTCAATGGCGCCATTCGTGGCAGGGTAGTACACTGAAACTCTATGGTGAGCAATGTCCCATTCAGCTAGGTAGGCAGCATAGTCAACAAATACGAACTGAGGACCAGTCTGTCACCATGGCCTCAGGGTTTCCATGTCTGCTGAAGACAGTGGAGAGGAAAGAAGTAACATCCTTGGTGGTGACTGTTGTAGAGAATCCAACCTCTGGCCACCTGCTGTAGTAGTTGACCAGAGTAACAGCATATTGACAGTTCCAAGCAGCTGTCTTGAAAGGACCGACGATATCGATATCTTCTGCTTTGTACGCACAACACCTTGGTGTGATTCATAAGCCAGGGCCACAAGAGTAGCACGCAGTGAGACAGGCACAATCAGGCGTGTACCTCGAAGCACCAGAGAGTCTTTCACGGCCAGTTCATTGTGTACAATGAAGTATGGGGCCAGGTCTCGACTCAGTGCTTTTGTAGTAGCATAGGATCCACTTTTATCTCCTTTTTTGGATGTGTGGGTTCTCCAGTTATTTTCTTTTTTGATATGAGTATCTTGCCCACCTCCTCATGCCCAGGTTCCACCTTATTCTACCTTACTCCACCTTCCACCTTTAAAAGAATGAACCCTGAAAGGAAGGGGGCCTTTTTCCACTCTCACTGTTTGATGTCTGTGTGCATGTGTGGCCTTCCAAACAGCTGTTGATAAAGAAGGGGAAGTACACTCCATCTGTCATTTGTGTTTATCTGAGTAATAAATTGGTATACTGAACTTAACTTCTTGTCCCCAGCAAGTTATTTATAGCCCACAGCACTTTCCCTTGCCTTGGCCAGCCCTGTGTAATCTGCTCACGGAGTGCAGACATCTCCATGCAGGAAACAGCAGCAGCCTCAAAGTCAGTAATGGGCAGAGCGCCCAGAGCAGTAGTGACGTGTGCAACCACTTCTGGCTCTGCATCCAAGGCAGTGTTGGCAGGTGTAGACATTGGAAGACGGGAGAGGCAGTCGGCAATGGTGATGTCGGATCCAGGACGGTAGGCCACATCATAGTCATAGGTCAAGAGGCGGGCAGACCAGCGGGCAACCCGCATTCCAGCACGGCCTATTCCTTTTGTGGTAAGCAGTGTGGTGAGGGCCTGATGATCAGTATGTAGGGTAAATCTGCGGCCCCACAAGGATGTATGCCACTTTTCAACTGCCCAGACACACCCCAATGCTTCCATCTCAACAGTGGAGTATTTACATTCCACCATGGGGAGAGTTCGGGAAGCAAACGCCACTGTGCGTTCTGTGCCATCAGGATGAAGCTGGGTGAGCACAGCCCCAAGACTGTAATCCGAGGCAGCTGTGGACACCACCGTTGGCAGGGATGGGTCAAAAAGGGACAGGGCTGTACTGTTCACCAGAAGTGATTTGACCCTGTCAAAGCTCTGTTGTGCCTCAGCTGTCCAGAATAAGTCAGTGTCTTTTCTGAGGCATGCACACATCAGCTCTGATTCAGTTGCATAGTTAGGGAGAAACTTGGAGTACCAAGACAGCAAGCCCAGGAAAGAGTGGAGAGTAGAAGCATCTGTAGGAGCTGGGGCATTTAGAACAACTACTACATGTTTCATGTCAGGCATGATGCCCTCAGCCGAAACAACGTGATCCAGGAAGTGAAGACTCGACTGATTGAAGCAGCACTTTTCTTCATTCAGGAGCAAACCTGCATCTTTCAGGCGATGGAGGGCAGCCTTCAAGTGAGCGTCGTATTCTGTTTGGTTGTAGCCATATATTATGACATCATCCAGGTAATTTTGCACTCCAGGGAGGCCATCCAGAATGATAGCCATCATCTTTTGGAATGCCGATGGTGCAGAGGAAAGGCCATAAGGCAACTGGCAGTAGCGGAACAGACCTTCATGGGTAATGAAAGTGGTCAGATCCCAACTTTCCTCATGTAAGGGCACTTAATGGTAGGCGCTTTCCAGGTCGATTGTCAAGAACACTGCAGCTCCCCGCAGAGTGGACAGCAGTTCATCAATGTGTAGAAGCGGATAGCAGTCTGCGATGACCGCTTTATTTGGCTCCCACAGATCAACACACACCCGAATGCCTCCTTTCTTCTTCCATGTAATGACGATAGGAGACACCCGGGGAGAAGCGTCAGATCTCTATCACATCAGCAGCCAGGAGCTTATTTATCTGCTCTGTGACAGCCCCCTTCACAGACAGTGGCAGTCAGCACAGTTTTTGCTGTACCAGGGGAACAGATGCAGAAACTTTGACTCGGTGCACACAATTTTTGGCGCATCCGATGAGAGGAGAGGAGGTGGACAGCTGCATGATAGGAGTACCTAAGGCTCCTGCCATCCAGAATGATAGCCATCATCTTTTGGAATGCCGATGGTGCAGAGGAAAGGCCATAAGGCAACTGGCAGTAGCGGAACAGACCTTCATGGGTAATGAAAGTGGTCAGATCCCAACTTTCCTCATGCATGAGGACAGGTAGGCACTATCATTACACCAACAATGTGAAGGTTCAGCATCTTTAGAAGATCCATACCCAGCAGGGGGGTACCGTTCTCCACGATGAAGAACACTGCTGACACAGTGATGTCATCTCTGGACACCACTGTTGAAAGGCATCCCAGCGCAGGTATCTGTGTCTTGGAGTATGTGATCAGTCGTACAGTTGGCTGTGTTAATAGAGTCACTAAAGTGTTCTTTGAACACACAGCTGGGCAGTATGGATACAGCAGACCCCATGCCACAAGGTTGATGACATGAGCTGGCGAGTTTGCAGTTTTGACTGTGACGGTGCATGTGATTTTATCAGACATACGAGCTGGCCCGTGGATGTAAAGGACAGTCAGTTCAGGAACCTCTACTTCCTGTACTGATTGGATGCAAGCAGACTGACACACTTTCACAAAATATCCTTTCTTGTGACAATTTTTGCATGTCGCTTTGGCAGCAGTGCATGAGAGTGCATTTGCTAGATGATTGTCAGCTCCACATCTGAAGCATTTATGAAAGGACTGAGCAGCAGGTGTAGTACCTGTAGGCGCAGACAGCTTCTTCTGGGACTGTGGTCTATGCTGTTTCTTTTGCACTGCCTGTACTGGTAAGGTAGGTGTTAGAATTATTGTACATAGTTATCACTATCTTATACTTAAATGAGTCAAGCGATACAAGTGTTTTGTTACGTGAAATGTTTTGCTTACAGAGCACTATGGCTGGAATGGGATGTTCCAGCTGCAGCAGATGTTTTCTGTTTATCAGCTTGCAGAAGAAGTCCAAAGTGCTGATTCATGCAGACTCAGCTGAAAAGATGACCCATGCCACCGTCAAGAAGAAGATTATATGAACGTACATGTACTAACTGTATGATCATTGTGTAACCCTCACACTAACCCAACCCATGTAACTAGGGATCTCCCAAAGAGAATAAAAGAGGAGAGGGACAGGCACAGCCTTCAGAGAGATTTCGGGCACTGTAACTGAAGCAGTGCGCTTGCAACCTCTCTCCTCACGAGCGACCAATACTGACTCCTGTGTATTCTTTCTCCATCAGAGCACGTCAACCCTGACAGTAGGTTTCTCAATCTTTTCTCAACAGCTTTCATGTCCACAGCATGACAAAACTTCCTTTCGCTATCTCTACCATGTGTTTTTATCCAGTTTGCAGCCTACACTGACATCTAGTGGAGAAACAGTGAATAACATCTTGTGCAGTAAGAAATAGAGAACACAACAGACTCAAGCGCAGTAAAATGCAAGCTTCTTTTGTTGGTGGCGGGGTTCTACTCTCAGTGTTTCATCAATCATCTTTGTGGTTCAATCACTGTGCCACTGTGTACTTTGTCTGTGTTACTTACTGCAATGAGGGCGATGATAGAAAAGGTGTAATAGATTGAGTCTCGGAGAAGAGCCCAATGTGAGAGCTTCACTGCCTGCAGAGGGAAAAAAAAGACATGAAAAAATAAGTATGCAGCATCAATTCATAGATTCTCAGGATCATGTTCCATTGTGATTGAGAAACACATCTGACATCACTATGACTACGCTAATATAAAAAGAGGAGCTCTCAGATCAACTTGTGAGTTAAAAAGCCAAATGTAAGGTAATGAGGTTCCATCCTATGTAGAACAGGTGCCTCTTGTGTTTATCAGTTTTATGTAATCAGATACAGAGCAGGAGCCCACAATGCTATGAGTAACACTGCATCACTGTCTTCCCACACAGCACCAGCACTGTGTATATGAGCCAAGGAGAAGAAGCCACATCTGGAATATGCCACTCCCAATTGTGCAAAGTTACCAAACTTGGGCTTGCACTGTTTCTTTGTTCATAAACATTAGTGAGGCTGAGGATGATTTGACTGCCCCCATTCTCCCTCATTATCTCACTATGATTATGTAATGCACAATCAGAGATTGCATCACTGTGGGAGTCCAGTGTATATATTTTCTAGAGCAGAGAGCTTATCCTTCTACTCACCTCATTTCCATGTGAGGACCTGCCCTTTGCCTGACATGTCAGGCAGCATCACAGATAAGCTGTACTGTATTATGTTATCTATAGATCTCATGTAATATGCAACACAGAGGATACAAAGCAGAAAACAGGTATAGACACTGATGTGGTGATCCAACATGAACTAAGAATATGCTACAAATGTTTTTGTCAAATGAAAAATAAGACATACTGTTTTCAACTATACTATCATATCCTTGTCCAGAAGGTAGAGAGGTTTGGACACAGCCAGAACATGTGCATTGTCTGATGGTTAGCCTCTGCATCAGGGGCACAAAAAAATCAACATTTTGATTAATTTTTGCCAACCTACTCTTAGTAAAATGAGCTCTATGCACCACTTTCATTTCTATTAAGCCATGTTTAGCAGACGAAGACAACATATGTATCAGATCTACGACAGGGTCCCATTGATTGGGGCCTTATTGTCTCCCAAGAGACAATGTCCACCATAATAATCACTGCATACATCCCCCCATTAACCCGTGAAGTCACCAACTCAACCGCTGCAAAACTACAGACTGAACACCCGGATGAATTCATGGCCATAACAGGAGATTTTTATCATGCGTCACTGGACAAATCTTTAAATAACTTCCACCAATATATTGACTGCCCCACCAGAAACAATAATGCTGCGTTTCCACTATGTGGTAGCAGCTTGACTCTACTCAACTTGGCTCAGCCTTTTTGTATTTCTATTACGAAAAAAGACCTGGAATCTGGTACCTGGTGCTAGTTCTTTGGTGTCACCTCCGCCGAGGTTACAAGCGATACTAAAACGTAAAGTATAAACACTGCAGACCACTGATTGGTCAGACAGTTGTCTCTATGACCTGCCGTTTTACAAAATACAGATGCGTAAGTTGACAGTAAATATAGTGGTACATTAATCCACATGATGACAGCTCAACACTACACCATGGTCGGTCTAGGAGATTCAGTCCTTGGTGGCCGACGTAAAAATTCACGCGAGTGAGTTTATCAACAATTCCCTGAGCAGATGACACAGAAGTAACATGCCGCACTGCTATGAGAAACAGGTACTGTAAAGTCAGTACTGTCCTGGAATGGAAACAGTCTCCAGGAATACCGAGTCGAGTCGAGCCGAGCTAAGCTGGTTCCATGTGGTGGAAACGCAGCATAAGACCCTGGATCTCCTGTATATATATTCTATATTATATATTATATATACTATACTATATATACTATATTAATATTATATTCTATTTTTGCTGTCTGTCATGCTGATGCACTACAATTTCCCAGTTTGGGGTGGGTGGGTCTTTTCTTTCTTTCTTTCTTTCTTTCTTTCTTTCTTTCTTTCTTTCTTTCTTTCTTTCTTTCTTTCTTTCTTTCTTTCAGTGGAGTGTGGGTTAATGTTCTGATTGAGACTGTATATCTGAGCAGGCCTCTACGGTCTGATCTCAATTCAAGAATAAAATCCACCTGTGATCTCTCTCTCATATCTCGAAATGAGTTAAAAGCCTTTTGTACAAAGCTTCTGATCTGTAAAGGAAATGGTTCTTAGGTAAGTCATAGGCTTGGGATAACTGGGAGAAGGATGCAAATACATCACCTATTAATTAGTCTCAAACTAAGGAGGATAACATTACAAGCAATGGGGATTAATCACTTTAGAAAAGATAAATATAGAGGAAAAGGAATTTTGGAACTTGCATTGGGTCTTTATGGGTTAAAGCTATACCTACTGATACCTACAAAGTACTGTCTCACAGTACTTTGTAAAAATTTGAACATGAACAACCTGCCTCCCTCCAAAGCCCTACCCGTTTCCCCCTGTCTGAGCTCTGATGCTTCCCTCCTCTCACCTGATGCGCGCAGTGGAAGCGGAGGTGGAGGCGGAGGTTTGGTCTACTTCGGCATGGCCGCAGACCCCTCCCTCAGCAATCAGACACATCACCCACCTGCTGCACAATAGTGGCTCCTGTTTCATTAGCAGACCCTGTATGTAAGGATCTGCTCTGTGTGAGATACACACACTTTTATCTGTCTGAAAATGGCCACATCATTGCTAGGTTGTCACAGCCACACCCAACATTTTATCCAAAATGTAACTGATAACTTTTGATCACACGAACGTGAAGGTGATTTTCACCAAGTTTGGTGTAAGCTGGATGTAAACCCTAGGAGGAGATGATGAAAGTATGAGGGGTGGGATTTTACAGGTCCATACTTCCATCCAATGTGGCTGATTTCCTGTTGGGTTTAGGGCAGGGCCATAATGTAAAATTTTTTACTTGTCCTTCCATAGGCTATGTCTGTACCAAGTTTAATTTTGTCCATGGAAAAAATTTAGGGGTGGGCTCCCTTTCGTGCCATGTATTCTGGAGTTTGGAGTTGCAAACTTCTTTTGATAACTTTAGATCAGAGGCCTCAGGAGAATGTATGTGCAAAGTTTGATGCCAATGGAGCTTAAATTCTAGTAGGAGTTTGAAAAAGTATGTTTTCAATATATTGTTACTTAAAAAAGGAAATTTGCAGCGGAAGTGGGTGGGGCCTATGTCAGAAGACCCAGCTCTATCCAAGGAATCCAAATCTGTAAAGTTTATGAATGTGTCATTTAAAAATGTGGAAATTAAACGCAAAAACACGTATTCATCCATTTTAGCGCCACCCAGTGGAATACAGCCAAACTTTCAGAATGGTAGATCTGGGACCTATTCTACAGGGTCCACATGAATTTCACAGCCCTCAGCATAATACTTCAGCTGAAGTAAATGTTTGTAGTTTATCTTGGAATAAGCCACGCCCACACTGGCCAACCACACCCACCTTTAACATACAGTCTCAGGAGTGCCCCTTTATCATACAATTTGGTGAAGCTGTTTAAAAGATATAAATTTCCCTTATTTGCAGAGCCCCCTACTGGCCAACATTCACCAAATTCTGCTCACACCCCCATCAATCATATGTCAACTATTTGTCTAAGATTTGGTGTTGATAGCATTTACTTTGACTGAGATATGTAACAGTTTACATTTTTAAGCCAGCTACAGAAATTTCTTCATTAATAATTTTTTGCATTTTTCAACAGAAGTAAATTCTTTTGATAACTTTGGACCAGGTCAAGGAAAGGAGTGTACCAATGCATTAGTAGTGCGAAAAGCCTTAATGTGTGGTGACTTGGATTTGTTGTGATAAATTATACCCACGTTGACCAATCGTTAATAAACTTTACCGGTGGCCATATTATGCTCACCAACTTTCATGTGAATCTGACCAACTTTTGTGTGACTTAATAGTTCTCAGTTTATAGTGCCCCCTATTGGCCAATTTGCACCAAGTTTGATATAGCGCCTCTGGCTGACCTCTGAAACAAGTGATTTGAGTTTGATGTTGATAGCATTTATTTTGACAAAGATATGAAAATCACAACAACACTGTGAACACCAGTAAAAAACAGCATTAGCATATTTTTTACAGAAGCAAACTTCTTTTGATAATTTTAGATCAGAGGCCGTTTTAGAGATATAAATTTCCATGTTTGCAGCACCCCTTTACTGGCCAACGTGCCAAATTCAGCTAATACCCTCACATTCTCATAACAACAAAGTATCTCAGATTTTGTGTTGATAGCATTTACTTTGGCTGAGATATTTAACAGTTTACTTTTTTTTTTTAGCTTGCTACAGAAATCAATTCATTAATAATTTTTGCATTTTTCAATGGATGAAAATTCTTTTGATAACTTAGGATCAGGTTAAGGACAGGAGTGTGCATGCCAACATTCACACAGATCGGAAAAAAAACACTAGTCGGAGTTCGAAAAAGTATGTTTACCTGTTTTTGCAGTTTTGTAGGGATAAAAGCCATGGTGGAAATGGGTGGGGCCTAATCCACCTGACTCGTTATTATGAAAGGAATCTCTGGATATGAAGTTTTTGAGTGTGCGGCATACGGTGTGAGAGTTATAGATCAAAATGTATTGGCCTTGGTTATAGCCAGTGAATATATGTAAATTTTTGTGACTGAGTTACATGCAGAAGTTTGGACCAACCTTCCAAATTGCACCTCACTGCCATGCATGGTGTAGGCTGCAGCAACAGTTTTAGAGAAGAAAAATAAAAATAACTAGAACTGCAAGCAGTTATGAACGGGGGCCAAGCCTCCCCACCCACTCCACCCCCAAGCCCCATGGAGTCCACGGAAGTTGGACCCGAAAGACAACGGGCTTGGGGTGAGCTCGGGGAGGCTCGGCCCCAGTTCATAATGGTTTGCAGTTGTAGTTAGTATTCCGATGTATTTGCTGTGATAGGACAAATGCATCAATACTGCAGAAGGTTTAATGTGTAACTTTGGTGTGACTTGATATTTCTCTTTTTATAATGCCCCATATTTGCTGTTGATAGGATTTACTTTGGCAATGATATGCAACAATATGTTTTTTTTTTTAGCAAACAAAAATGTGTTTATAACTGGCACATTTTTTGGGGTAGCAAACTTCTTTTGATAACTTTGGCTTATGGACCTCTGGAGATTGTAGGTGCAAAGTTTGATGCCAGTGGAGCTTAAAGCTTAGTAGGAGTTTGAAAAAGTATGTTTTCAATATGTAATGACTAAGAAAGAGAAATATGCAGCAGAAATGGGTGGGGCCTATGTACAAAAAGCCAGCTCTATCCAACGAAAACAACAATGTAAAGTTTATGCAGATGTCATTTAATATGTGGATGTTACATGCAAAAATGTGTATGCAAAAGTTATAGCGCCCCCCCCCCCATTGGCTAATTTCCTTGAAATTTGGTATAGAGCCTCTGGGTGACCTCTGAAAGAAGTGAGTTGAGTTTGATATTGTTAGCATTTACTTTGACCAAGATATGCCCCGTTATTTTTTTTTTTTTTTTGGATTGGAAAAAAATGTGTTTTATTATAACTAGCACATTTTTTTGAGTGGCAAACTTCTTTTGATACCTTTAGATCAAAGGCCTCTGGAGAATGTATGTGCAAAGTTAGATGCCAATGGAGCTTAAAGTCTAGTAGAAGTTTGAAAAAGTTTGTTTTCAATGTGTCGTTACTTAAAAAAGGAAATTTGCAACAGAAGTGGGCAAGGCCTCCTTCAGAAGATCAAGCTCTATTCAAGAAATCCAAATCTGTAAAGTTTATTAACATGTCATTTAAAATGTGGAAGTTAGAGGCAAAAACACGTATTTATCTGTTATAGCGCCACCTAGTGAAAAATAGCCAAACTTTTTGGTATGGTAGATCTGTGTCCTATTCTACAGGGTCCATGTAAATTTCACAGCCCTTAGCATAATACTTCAGCTGTAGCAAATGTTTCTTATTTATCTTGAAATAAGCCACACCCACATTGGCCACACACCCACCTTCAAGATATAGTCTCAGGAGGGGCCCTTTATCATACCCACTGTAGAAATTGGTTAAGCTGTTTAAGAGATGTAATTTTCCCCTATTTGCAGCGCCCCCTAGTGGCCAACATTCACTACATTTGGCTCACATCCCCACAATCATATTCAATTATGTATGTAAGATTTGGTGTTGATAGCATTTACTTTGACTGAGATATGTAACAGTTTAGAATTTTTAAGCTGGCTACAGAAATTTATTCATTAATAATTGTAGCATTTTTCAACAGAAGTAAGTTCTTTGATAACTTTGGATTAGTTCTACAAGTGGAGTATATGTGCCAAAATTCATGCAGATCTGAAAAAACCTTTAGTCAGAGTTCAAAAAAGTAGGTTTTCCAGTTTTTACCATTTAGTCGAGAAAATATCATCATCCAACTGGGCAGTGCCTTGTCCATGTGTCTCAGCCCTATTCATGGAATTGGAGGATATGAGGTTTTTGAATGTGCGACATACGATGTGGGAGTGATAGACAAAAAGGTATTGTCTTTTGTTATAGCACCCCCCGCTGGTGGACATACATTAATTTTTGTATCTGAGGTACGCACCAGGGTCTGGACCAACCCTCCAAATTCCATAACCCTAACATGCACAGTTTAGGCTGCAGCCACAGTTTTATCTGTATTCCCTGTATTCACTGTTATGGGATCAATGCATTTGCGTTGGAAAAGCCTTAATGTGTGGTGACCTAGATTTGTTGTAATAAATTACACCCATGTTGATCGATCATTACTAAACTATACTGGTGGCCTCAGGAGTGACCCCACATCATGCTCACCAAATTTCGTGCAAATCTGACCAACTTTTGTGTGACTTGATATTTCTCTGTTTATAGAACCTCCTATTGGCCAATTGGCGCCAAATTTGGGACCTTTGAAAGAAGTGAGTTGAGTTTGATGTTGATAACATTTACTTTGACAAAGATATGCAACAATGGGTGTTTTATACCTGGCAAAAAATTATTTGTGTATAACTAGTGCACTTTTTACAGTAGCAAACTTCTTTTGATAACTTTAGATTAGAGGCCTCTGCAGATTGTATGTGCAAAGTTTGATGTCAATGGAGCTTAAACCCTAGCAGGAGTTCAAAAAAGTATGTTTTCAAGATGTCATGACTTAGAAAATGCAATTTGCAACAGAAGTGGGCAGGGCCTATGTCAAAAGACCAAGCTCTATCCAACGAATACAGAGAAGTAAAATTTATGAATGGTGTCATTTAAAATGTGGAAGTTAGAGGCAAAAACACATATTTATCTGTTATAGGGCCACCTAGTGGAATACAGCCACAGTTTTTGGTATGGTAGATCTGTGTCCTATTCTACAGGGTCCATGTAAATTTCACAGCCCTCAGCATACTTCAGCTGTAGTAAATGTTTGTTGCTTATCTTGGAGTAAGCCATGCCCACAATGACCAGCCACATCTACCTTCAACATATAGTCTCAGAAGTGGACTTTCATCATACCCACCAAATTTTGTATAAATCAATGAAGCCATTTAAAAGATATACATTTCCCATATTTGCAGCACCCCTAGTGGCCAACATTCACCAAATTTGGATCATACCCTCACAATCACATGACAACAAAGCATCTCAGGTTTTATGTTGACAGAATTTACTTTGACCGAGATATGTAACAGTTTACAGTTTTTTTTTTAGCTAACTAAAGAAATGTATTCCTTAATAATTTTCACATTTTTCAATGGAAGAACATTTTTTTGATAACTTTGGATCAGGTGAAGGAGAAGAGTGTACGTGCCAAGATTCATGCAGATCAAACATAACCCCTAGTTGGAGTTTGAAAAAGTAAGTTTTCCAGTTTTTGCAATTTTGCAGGGATAAAAGTCAGGCAAAAATGAGTGTGGCTTAGCCCATGTGACTAAGGCCTATTGAGGGAATCGGAGGATGTGAAGTTTATGAATCTGCGACATACGGTGTGACAGTTATAGACCAAAATGCAACATCTTTCATTACAGCGCCTCCTGCTGGTGGATATATGTAAATTTTTGTGACTGAGGTACGTGTAGGGGTCTGGACCAACCCTCCAAATTCCACCACCCTACCATGCACAGTTTAGCCTGTAGCACCAGTTTTAGCCATATTCCCTGTATTCACTGTAATGGGACCAATGCATTTGCATTGCAAAAGCCTTAATGTGTGGTGACTTGGATTTGATCTAATAAATTATACCTACATTGACCAATCATTACTAAATTTTATCAGTGGCCTCAGGAGTGACCCCACATTATGCTCACCAAATTTGGTGCGAATCTGACCAACTTTTGTGTGACTCAATATTTCTCTGTTTATAGTGCCCCCTATTGACCGATTAGTGCCAAATTGGGTATAGAGCCTCTGGGTGACCTTTGAAAGACGTGACTTGAGTTTGATGTTGATAGCATTTACTTTGACAAAGATATGCAACAATGTGTGTTTTATACCTAGCAAAAAATTATTTGTGTATAACTAGTGCATTTTTTTACAGCAGCAAACTTCTTTTGATAAAAATATATAACAGAGGCCTCTGTATGTGCAACATTTGATACCAATGCAGCTTACACCCTAGTAGGAGTTCAAAAAAGTATGTTTTCAATATGTCATGACTTATAAAAGACAATTTGCAATGGAAGCAGGCGTGGCCTATGTCAAAAAACCCAGCTTTATCCAAGGAATACAAAGATATAAAGTTTATGAATGTGTCATTTAAAATGTGGAAGTTAGAGGAAACAAGGCGTGTTTATCTGTTACAGTGCCACTTTGTGGAATACATCCATTACGCATCCCACAGTCCCTGTGGGCTTGGAGCACTAAAAATCCGAACAAAACATTAGGGTTCCACAGCACCGCTGGTACTGTGGCGAGCATATGCTTGCATTACGCATCCAAGTCCCCGCGGGCGTGGCCCCCTAATTATAAAAATCCAAACAAAAACAATAGGATTCCACAGCACCGCTGGTACTGTTGCACGTGTATTACACGTCCCAAAGTCCCCACAAGCTTGGCCCCATAAAAAAAAAAAAAAAAAAGATAATAATAATAATAATTAAAGCTGCAAGCAGCATTGGTCGGTACCTCACACTCTGGCCGGGTTCCGCCTCCCATGCCCCCACACGTTACCTGTCACGCCTCGCTCCACCCATTATTGTTTTTTTTAATCAATTTTATGTATGTTTTTACATTTTTATCAAAGCTTTTATTTTGAAAACACCTACTCTGTGTGTACATGTGTGTCTTCAAGTGAGTGAGAGAGAGAGTAAGAGAACAAGAGAGAGAGAGAGAGAGAGAGAGAGAGAGAGAGAGAGAGAGAGAGAGAGAGAAAATAAGTTTTATTTAATTATATAATACTCATAAATTAGCA